>CM077095.1:43753218-44038056 GCA_039513925.1 Platanthera zijinensis | reverse complement strand
TTATTTGTGATGTTACCCAACAAATATCCATCCTGGGATTTGGCAGACAAACTTAGTAAAAATATGACTTACCATTGCTAAGTATATAGCATTTTGCAACCAAAGTTCTGAAGTAGGATAGATTTGGTTTTACTACCTTCATAATCTACATAGGGAGTATCTTTTTGTGGCTCTTGGTGATAGAAGCCCTATTGATTACATGACAAGCAGTGTTTACTGCCTCAGCCCAGAAATACTCTGGTAGAGAGGTGTCACTCAATAGAGTTCTACCAGCTTTAATTAATGTTCTATTCTTTCTTTCAGCAATTCCATTTTGTTGAGGTGTTCTTGGTGAGGAGAACTCTTGGAAAATCCCAAAGTCTTCACATAACTTTGTCATGCTTTCATATTGAAACTCAGTACCATGGTCACTTCTGATTTTGACCACTGTACTATTCAGTTCATTCTGAATTTGCTTTACAAAATTAAGTAAGACACTTGGGGTTTCAGATTTCTGTCTCAGAAAGAACACCCATGTAAATCTAGAATAGTCATCTACAACAACAAAAGTGTAGACCTTCCTACCTAGACTATGAACTGGCATAGGACCAAAAAGATCCATATGCAAGAGGTATAAGCACCTCACAGAATCCTTGTTTTCAAGGCTTTGAAAGGAGGATTTTTTTCTGCTTGCCCTTTTGACAAGCTGAGCATATCCACTTCATTCATACACTTAACTTGAGGAACATTCCTCGCTAACTCTTTGATAAAGAGTTGGCCAATTGTCTTGTAGTTAAGATGAGCCAATCTCTTGTGCCACTTAACACAATGAGAAGCATTATCATCAGCTACAAGACAGATGGGAGAGGCTTTATTCTCACATACAAAATTAAGACAATATACATTTCTCTTCCTATACCCAGTCAAAATGATCTTTTGGTCACTTGACCTTTTGATATGACATCCATCCTTAACAAATGAAATGTCATATCCTAAATCACTCAGCTGGCTTATGCTTATTAGATTATGTTTCAAACCTTTTACATAAGCCACTTGGGTGATAGTAATTAGGTTAGAAGAAATGTTACCAAACCTTTTGATGACTCCTTTTTCAGATCCACCAAAGATCACTTTTGGTCCATCTTTGACAGATGAATACTCCTTCAGCAGCCCCTTTGTTCCAGTCATGTGCCTGGAACAACCACTATCCAAGTACCATATAGGGCATGGTTACTTGGATTCACCTGCAACACAGATTTACTTACCCTTAGAACCCAAGTAAGTCTTGGGTCCTTGGTTCAAGTTAGCATAAACAAAGCTACCATTATTTCTCCTAACAGGTAGACTATTGTTCTTTCTAACACTTGTGTTATACCAGCAGTCTAGTGCAAAATGGCCTCTCTTGCCACAGCACCAACATTCAAACCTATTGTATCTAGTTCTAGATACATCCTTGACAAAAAATTTCTGTCCATTGCTGGTGCTGCAGCAGCTTCACCCACTGATTTTTTATAACCATTGGGTTTATGAACATAGGTAGGCCTGTTGGCATTTACACCCTTGTTTTTCAGAACATTAGACTTAATATGACCATGAATATTTTCATGATCATATAAGTTAAAAGGCACTTCCACCTTTCTAAACTTAATAGGGACTGAAAAGTTCAGTGGCTTGACAGGAGCTTTGCCTTTCCTCTTGAATTGGCCAGCCCTGGAGTTATCTTTGAATCCTAATCCTGCCTTACCCTTTTGATTCACAAATTCATCAATCAAAGGTAAGACAGACTTTGGCTTATAGTAACTAGCCACTAAATCTTTTTCAATTCTTAGTCTGGCCTCCAGACTCTTTACTTGATCATTGGTATAATTAATTGTGCCCATCTGAATAATAGTTATATTCTTTAGTTTGGCAATTTCATTTAACTTTTGATCAATTACTTTCTCTAACTCAGTTGCAGCTACCCTTAGTTCAGCAATTTCATGAGCCTGAGATTTAACCAGGTTCTTGCTTTTCTTAAGGGCTTGCAACAAGTCCCCATACTTATCTATCAATTGATAGACATCTCCTTCAGATTCAGATGCATCTACATCACTTGATGCAGATGTAGTTGATTCTGTACTTGTACTACAAACAGATTTCATAGAAGGACATTGTACCTTATTAGGACCAGACTGATTCTGGCATATGTCCTCTTCTGATCCTGCCATTAGTCCATGCACTAATGATCCTCTTGATCATAGATGGAGTCTAGCAACTGCAGAAACTCCTCTTCTTCAGATACAGCATATAGTCCAATATATGCTTTTGCTTCAGATTCTGACTCTGAAGTTGACTGATCTGTTAGGCTCTTATCCTTCTTTGCAACAAAGGATTTCTCCTTCTTGCCCTTTTTATGAGTCTTATTCTTGTCTGAAGACTCCTTTCTCTTATCAGGACAGTCAGCCACTACATGTCCAAGTCTATTGCAACAATAGCAGACAATCTTTGAAGTAGTAGCCTTGCTGGGCTTTGATCTGCTCTTTTCTTTCCTTGATGACTTTTTCTTCTGATAATAGTCATCAACTTGCTGTGAAGTAGAGGGCTTAGACTTCCACTGTTCTTCTTCAAGAACCTCTGGAATTGCCTTGTGAATGCAGCAAAGTCTGCATCTGAATCACAGCTTTCTGAACCCTGATTGTCTGAATTTTCTGAACTGACTTCTGCAATTTCCTTAGGAGGGGATGGTGATATCCTCCTATTCTTTTGATGGATTCTGCACTGAATGCCACAGTCTTTTCTCTATGCTCTCCTCTAGAATTCTTTTCCTCCTCCTTCCTCACCAAAAGTTGCATTTCATAGGATAGCAGCTTTCCAAACAAGGTGGGAGGAGAGATCTCTGCCAATTTAGCCACTTCTCTTATGGCACAGATCTTTGTGTCCCAATCCTTTGTTAAGGATCTCAAGAATTTGTCATTCAGTTCATAAGTACTGAAGACTCTTCCATAGGACATTAGCTCATTCACAATTCTATAGAATTTCTTATAGCACTCAGTTATGCTATCAGATTTTCCTTGTCTAAAACTTTCATATTCCTAATTGAGCATAGATTTCCTATCCTGTCTTACTTCTTCTGATCCCTCCATGTAGACAATCAATGTGTCCCACATTTCTTTGGAGGTCTTGCAGTGAATCAGATTCTGAAATGTTGAATCATCTATGGCACTTACAATAATGTTCTGTGCTCTTTTATCCATGGTTGCCAAAATGATTTCATCCTTGGTCATTTCAGAATAACTCTTTGGAGTTTGAATATTAGCATCAAGAACTGATACCTTCATTGGAATGAAAGGTCCTTCCTGAACTGTGATGTATATTCTTGGGTCAGATGCCTCCATAAACAACCTGACTCTTTCTTTCCAAATTCCAAAGATTTCCTTCTTGCATATGGGTAATTTTCATAGACCCTAGCTCCTTATGATTCTCTCCAGAATCCCATCTTCTTGAATCTTGATTCTGCCTTTCAGATCTACCTCAGACTATTAAGTCCTTTTTGAGTAACCTCCCTCTGATACCACTTGATAGTTTTACTTTCAAGACAACCTAAACACCTAGAGGGGGGGGTGAATAGGTTCTAATTGCCTGTTTAAATTTTAAGGCAGAATTCAATTACAAAGATTAAAACATTCAGCACAGCATTCACAGACATTTAATCATTACAGATTGCACAATGTTTTATAGTGGTTCCCCAAAGTCTGGGTACATCCACTTTCCCCCTTCACCTATCTAGCAGTATGCTAAATTCGGCCAAACTTCCACTATTCTCAGATCCTCAGATCCTACAGCTCAGAACCTGGATAGGTTCCTACAACTCAGGCACAACAGCCCTACCTCAGCCTTGCCACAAGGCCTACAACTCAGAGAAGAACCTTCTCCTACACTCAGGTAAACAGCCCTACCACTCAGAGATCAACTCTCCTACACTCAGCCTTTATATCACAGGCTTACAACTCAGATCTGTGTAAAACAGATCAAACAGAAATTTAGAAAAGAAGTTTTAATTTCTTGCCTTTATTGAGAGAGAAGAGGTCAAGACAATTCTTGATCAGCTGATGAAATTAACTGAATCTGAGCTTTCTTCAAAGCTTCTTGAATCTGAACTTAGCTGAGTTGATTTCCAAACAGCTTCTTGAGAAGCCACTGATGGCTTCCTTCTTCTTCTTCAAAATGAGTGGATCCCTCTCTATCCAACACCTTTGATGATACTTCTGAATTCTTGTTAGAACTCTTCTTAGATCGATCCTGAGATCGTCTTCTTAAATCTTCTGATGAAGATCTTCTTTAGTGTATTACACCTTCTTGATTTGATTTCTCAATTTGATTGCCAAAGTTCAATCTTCTCATTCATTGTTTACTTCTCTCTGAATCTGTCTATTTATAGATCTTCTTAATGGTAACCGGCTGATCCGGTTTATAACTGTCTTCTGACAAGTCTGACAATATCAGTTAACTGGCTGCAACCCACAGCTGTCAAGTTTTCAAACAGATCCTGTGCCTTAGTCTTGGTCAGCAATGTGTTGAGATAGACTGTCAGGAAGTGTCGAGACCAACTGTCTGTATGTGTCGACATAAGTAACTTTGGTGTCGACACAGCCTTTGATGATGTCGACAAGTTTGCCTTTAAGTCGACACAGCTTCTTCAGAGAATAACTTGGTCTTGACTTTGCAGTGTGTCGACACAAGTCCTGTGTGTCGACACAGTTGTTGCAGATTCAGAACTCAGTATGTGTTGACTTAGTCTTCTGGTGTCGACACAAGTATTGTCGACTTCTGCTAATGTGTGTCGACTCTGTCTCATTGTGTCGACACAGCCTCCCAGTGTCGACACAAATGTGGTCGACTATCTTTCTCTGTGTGTCGACACTACTTCCCAGTGTCGACACAAATATGGTCGACTATCTTTCTCTGTGAGTCGACACTGCTTCCCAGTGTCGACACAAATGTGGTCGACTATCTTTCTCTGTGTCGACACAGCTTCCTTCAAGTGTCGACACAAATATTCTGAAGTGTCGACACTATTTCTTCAGGTGTCGACACATGGACTTAGAATATTATTCTGCATTCTTTAACATTTCTCCACCTGCACATGTCAACTTAAAACAACATCAAATACACCTTGATGTATATCATTGAGCTAAGTTGGGCTTCTTCAAATCAGGTACACATTTTCCAATGTACCCAACACAGGGGAGTCGATCTAGTCGAAGGACGCCTCGCCATCCTAAAGTCATAGCTACACTAGTTAGATCCTAGTACAACGGCTAGACCCAACTACAAGTACAGACAATACATATATAGATATGAACTTAAAGCTGCTAAACTTGCTCTGGGAGTTTCTCTTTTTACAAAAATTGACGTTATGCCCTAACCTAGGATGGTTAACCACCACCATACTAATTCTTGTGCCTAGATCGGGAATGCATGACTTTATATTATTTTTGACTCGTAAACTTATGTGTGTACATATGTCATCCTGCCAGTCTTTAGCTTGGCACGTTGTGATTATGCAATGTTATGCTATGCATTTGTGTGTGCATGCATTCTGAAAAGGCCCTAATGCATGTTATGAGTGGCGTACGCATGAAAATGTTATGCATCCCATACTACATAACATTCGCATGCAACGAAAAAGAAAACGTGCTAGTCGCAGCCATGTAGTGAGGTTATGCATCCCATACTACATAACCCTCACATGTTGCCCCTATGGTGGATCCATATACGAACACATATTATGCATCCCATACTACATAATATGCCCCATATACTTGATGTTACGCTATGAGTGTAGTGTTCGTGCTTTTGCCAAGACGTGCTGATGACATATCGGTGTGTGAATGACATGACGCTGAACTACTAATGCAATCAAAAGGGAAGGTTGCCCGACTAGCCTGTCAAGCAACCTCTCTCTGATACAAACTGTCACAACCAGCATTTTCTCCGAATTAAAGAATTATCAGAGTATGAGAAAATGTGTGTCATGATGCCACGTCAAGTAGGGGATAACTGCTGACGCTCAGGCAAAACCATCTACTACACTTTATGAAAGAAATTCATGAGTTTAATGATTAGAAAATCAGTTATATTTTAGAGGTCGTATCCCTCGGCTCGGTGGATCACCTAGTCCATAGTTAAAAACTATACTTATGCGCTGCGGAAAAATACTTTATTCAGGTTTGACTTCCTAAGGAGTGCATAAGAGCCCTAAGAGGACCACTTATGTTATGCAAGACTCTACATTTAATTTATATTATATATAGGAAAACGATCTTTATACGCTGCGTGGAAAACAGTGATTTACTTTCATAAATCATGCTGATCATGCAATATGCTTATTATAATAATAATTGTAGTTTTAAAATAACTAGCAACCTAGCATAAATCCTTCCCAGAGCAAGTAGACTATCTCCAGAAAACGGTAGCAGCAAAAGTAATATATCTAGTACAAAGGTAAAAACTACCAGTGGGCGCCAACAACCTGACACGAACCATCGGGCAAATATGTATGTCTGTAAGAAAAGTACAGAAAAACTACCTCACTAACAAAGCAACAGGATCTCTAAAGTCCAAGAGACCACCAGCAACACCACCACAACCTAGCCACCAAACTGGCTACTGCTCAGAACCTGAGACATTCAAAAGAAGAAAGAATACCTTAGTAAGTAAAACAAGAAAGAACTGCATGAAAGTGCCAACCAGGGGGGGTAAGTGAAAGAGGAAAAACACATAGCAGTAACAGTCATAACTACCCCAAGGCAAGACAACAAGGAATGCACTACGTGCGAGGAAACAGCATCAACCCTGCCCAGAAACTATATCCTGCAGGGTTTACTAGGCTTCCAAGAGCCCAAAATGCTGCAATCTACCAAGGAAGAAACACCTAACACCCTAAGCTGTGGGAGATGGTAGTAGCAAAAACAAATAACATGGATCTGGGTTGGAGGCAAACTCAGTCCCCCAAACTCCATTTCCAAGCCAACAAGCTCAAGGGTCTACATGTGAAAGAAAAAGGGACCTTCCACCCCCTTTCCCAGCCCGTGCCTGGAGAAAGATAGAAGAATAAGGGTGGCCTTGGCTAAATTACACAACACCTCCCCCATGAAGAGCTTCAAACCACCACTACTAACCACGACCCACGATTCGGCCTTCAGGAAAGAAAAACATGGCCGACAAAGAAACTACAAATATAATCAAGGAATTCACTCGGGAACGAAAAATCGAGGTAAGGGAAACAGTGTTGAAATCACTCAACATGGCTTGGCGTTGAGTGGGACCAACTCAACACCTTACCATACCTTGGCGTTGAGTGAGTTAGCCTCACTCAGCGCCAGAACATCCATGGCATTGAGTGAGAATAACTCACTCAACGCCCTTTGCAAGAACAGCTCTGGCATTGAGTGAGCTATCCTCACTCAACGCCAAAACAGCCATGGCATTGAGTGAGGTCCACTCCCTCAATGCCTTCAGCAAAAGAGGCAGTGGCGTTGAGTGAGTTAACCTCACTCAATGCCAAAACAGCTATGGCATAGAGTGAGGTCCACTCCCTCAACGCCTTTAGCAAAACCACAAAACCCAACAGTGGCGTTGAGTGAGTCTACCTCCCTCAACGCCAAAACAGCTTTGGCGTTTAGTGAGGTCAACCCACTCTACGCCAAAGTTCATTCCTGCAGGACAACCCTAAACCATCGCCAATAAGAGGAGGTCGGCGGGAATGCTGACTGATTCTCGCCGAATCGGCAGGAATGCAGGATGATTCTCGCTGAATCGGCGAGAATCCATGATGATTCTCGCCGAATCGGCGGGAATCAAGGATGATTCTCGCCGATCGGTGGGAATCACTGACGTTACACGTCGAAATCGGCGGAATCACTTGGTGATTCCCGTCGATTTTGAATTAGACGAAAATTCTCACTCAATCAACCCACCACTCAGCCGCAAAGAACAAACAAAACTATGGCTTTGAGTGTGTCCACCACACTCAACGCCAAGTCCGGGCGGCTTTTGGCTTTGAGTGTGTGCACCACACTCAACACCAAAACCCGAGAGTCTACCAAGATTGGTTCTAACCAGAGCCCTACCACAACAAACTTCCTCACTCTCTCTCTCGGCTCCACCCGCCAAAGCACCCAACTAGAACTACAAATCTGGAGTCTAAATAATGAACACAACTAGCAGGTTGAGCAAACAGCACAAGGAGGGGGCTCATAGGAGAATCTAAGCCCTAAATTTAGCAAGATAAAGGAGAACATGCTTGGTTTCTACCCTAAGGCTAACCGGGAAATATTCCAGAATTCAAAAGAACAACAATGGCAAGGGCAAGAATACCACTTGCCTCGATTTCCGGAGAAGCTTGGTCGGCTTTCCCTCCTCTTCACTCTGCACTAGAAGGAGCAGCACCTAACAAGCAAACTCGCACTTTAATGGCGGAAAATAATCGATCAGCCTAACTGTCTCCGACGGTTTTCCTCTGTTTTCCGCGAACAGGAGCAGGCGATGGTTTCGGTCTTGGGAAGAAAGAAGAGAGTGGGCCCGCCAACTTCTAACCAAAGCTTTATAAATAAGCCTTACCATGCCTGATCAGCCTAACTGTCTCCCTAAGCCGCCGGTTCATTAAAACTTAGAGGTTTTCTAATTAGTCTTTACTAATGGCACACCCAAAACGTCACGAAACCAAACTACCTCAGAATTCGACGAAATTCGCACCGTAGCTAAATATCCACGCTAAGAACACAACGGCGAAGTCAAAATTTACTTTCGACGAACAGAACTCGAGTTATACCCTCCCGAAGCCAAAACACAAGCATCCCTCGAGAGGCCACACCGGGTCACCCAAAACGACTCGGCTTGCTAGGGAGATCTTGCCAATAGGATGCAAAATAGGGCACCTAGTTCTAAGGATTTAAATCCACTCTCCACAGATGGCACAAGCCAAGAAAACGCGTCGATGTAATGCCAAACGAGAATTAAATAATCGCAGAAAAATCGGGGGCGTTACAGGTTGAGCTTCCCCACTGCGACTAATCTTTTTGCCGCATCCACCATCTTTAAGATCAAGTCCCCTTCCGCGAACTGTTTGACCCTGACATGCTTGTCAAAGTATCTTGCCATTCTTTGTTTTACCTCCTCCTTCCGGATGGCAAACAGATCACGTAGCTCTTCCACCATGTCTAGGGAGAGTCATAGCTCTTCTTCATTCTCAGCTTGTCATTCTTTCATTCCTTCTTCCACCTCAACCACCCGAGCTATCCGGACCTTGGACCCTATTGGAAGTACGGCCTCGTAGCATGGGAGAACTTGAAGGGGGTCTCCCTGTGGGCATGTTGGGAGTGGTTCTCAGGTCCCAAAGAACCGAGGGAAGTTGCTCCACCCAATTACCCTTCAAATTCTCCACTTTCTTCTTGAGGAGGTTGACGATGATTTTGTTCGCCGCTTCCACCTACCAGTTGCTCCTAGGATGATGGACCGAGGCAAACCTGAGATTGATCCAGAGCTGCCTGCAAAAGTTGATGAACTCGGCGCTGGCAAATTGAGCCCCATTGTCCGTGACTATGGCCAGGGGAAGACCGTGTCGGCAGATGGTCTCCCCCCATACAATCTTCCTGATTACCTAGGAGGTCACCTTGGCCAGTGCCTTCACTTCCAACAACTTAGAAAAATAATCGATCATCACCGACAGGAACCTCCTCTGCCCGCTAGCCTGGGGGAAAAGCCCTACCAAATCCATTCCCCAGATGATGAAGGGACAGGGGCCGTGATACTTCTATGCTGCTGAGCTGGTTGAAGTTGGATGGGGGCAAGCAGATGACATGTGTGGCATTTCTTTACAAACTTCGCGGCATCTCGTCTTAGGTTTGGGAAAAAATACCCCTGCCGGATGACCCTTCCTTCCAAGGTTCTGTTCCCAAGTGGCTTCCACACTCCCCGGAATGGACCCCCTCCAAAATTCTTTGGACCTCCCTCTCGGCCACACAATGTTCCAACATCCCTAAAAGAGTCTTCCTATACAACTGCCTGTCGCGCATAAAGTAATATGCCGACTTGTGCTTAAACTTCCTCTTATCCATCCCTTTCAGGAACTCCCTTGTGGATAAGAATGTTGCGAATGGATCCATCCACGAGGGGTTTTGTTCCACCTATATCAACTCTCCCTGTTCGATGGATGGGAGAAATAAGTCGGTGATGGTACCCCCCACCCGGTACCATGCTTGGCTAGCTGATCAACCTACTCATGCTCCTCCCGCGGCACATATCAGATAGAGAAGGTCTGGAACATGCCGATGACCCCCTTCACCTTTGTCAAGTATAACTGGAGGGTTGGCTCCCTTGTCTCAAACTCCCCACTGATCCGAGAAGCCACCACCATGGAGTCAGTGAGGACATCCACATCATATACTCCCAACTCCCTAGCCATGCGCAATCCTGTTATTACTGCTTCATACTCGGCTTGGTTGTTAGTGATTGGAAAGTGCACCAATATCATTTGCTCGATCCTCGTTCCCTGGGGGCTTTCCAAGATTACCCCTACCCCCAAGGAATTCCTTCCAAAGGAACCATCTACCATCACCTTCTAGGGAACCAGGCGAGTGAGTTCTGCCTCCACCACCTCGACCACATAATCAGCCAGAAAGTCGGTCATTGCTTCGGCCTTGATCAAGAGGCGTGGGACGAAAGAGATATCGAACTCACTCAGCTCCACTGACCACTTTTCCAACCTTCCTGAATGCTCCTCCCTGAAGATGTTGTGGAGGGGGTTGTCCATCACTACCCTGATGGAGTGTGCTTGGAAGTAAGCTTGAAGCCTCCGGGCCGAGATGACCAGAGAAAAGTCCAGCTTCTCTAGGATGGGAAAACGGAGCTCCGCCTTCCTCAAGACACTGCTCACATAGTATATGGGCAACCGCTTCTTCCCCTCTTCCCGAACCAGGATGGAGCTCAAGGCCTCTGCTCCGACCCCGAGATACAAAGATAGGTCCTACTCCTTCGGCCCTTGGAGTAGGGGGCCTGAGTTAACTGACTCTTCAAGGCCTGGAACGCTTCATCGCATTCCTTAGTCCATTCAAACTTCTTGCCTCCCCTCAATGCTTTGAAGAAGGGAGGGCACTTCTCCATAGCCCGGGAAAGGAACCTGCTTAGCCCTGCTAACTTTCCTGTCTACCAGTGGACCTCCTTAGCATTTTGAGCCAACACCAATTCAATGATCGCCTTGACCTTGTTAGGATTTGGCTCCACCCCTACGGGGGTGAGAAGATGGCCCAGGAACTTGCCCCTGCTGGCCCTAAAAACACATTTCAAGGGGTTCAGCCTCATCTTGTACTTCCAGAGGGTGCCGAACGTATCCTATAGATCTCGGATATGGGAACCAACCTCCCAGCTTTTGATCATCAGGTCATCCACAAACACGTCGAGGTTCCTCCCTTTTTGCTCCTTTAAGACTCGATCCATCATCGTTTGGTATGTTGCCCCTTCATTCTTCAACCTAAAGGGCATCATCTTGTAACAGTAACACCCATCCCCTATGATGAAGGATTCATCTTTTACATCAGAAGGGTGCATCCTGATTTGATGATAACCTGAAAATGCATCTAAAAAACTGATTATAGGAAAATCGACGGCTGTGCTAACCAGCACGTTGATTCGAGGCAAGATAACAATCCTCAGGACATGATTTATTTAACAAAGAAAAATCAACACACATTCTCCATTGACTGTCTCCTTTTTTTAACATTATAACATTGGAGACCCAGCTAGGGTATTGTATTTCGGATACAAAGCCAACATTCCGGAGCTTGGCCACCTCCTCCCTAATGGGTTCCACTAGCTTGTCCGCGATGGACCTCTTATTCTATTAGATGTGACGAGCTTTTGGATCCAGGTTGAGGCGGTGATAGACAACGTCCGCATCGATCCCCGACATCTCTGGCATGCTCCAAGCGAAGATGTCCACGTTCTTCTAGATGCATGCCAACATCCTCTCCTGGTCCGCCGGGGTCATCCCCCGCTAAAGAGCACCTTCTCCACCTTACCTCTAAGGGTGAGAACTTCCAACTCTACCACCTCTTCTGCGGCCTCTAAATGAGACTACTCTCCCCATTCTCCGACGTCACCCTCTACTTGGGCAAGTACTTCCTCCTCAGCTTCTTCCACGGACATTGCCTCGGCTGGCTCTTCCTAGATCTCCTCCGCCACCCCCATCTGGGAACAGTTCTCTTCCACTTCCATCTCCACTCCTCCTGCCTCCTGCTCTGCCAAATCCATCATCTGCTCCATCTCCTCGGCCCCCCCTCCTGCCAATAAATGGAGTTCACCGCGGTGATGCAACATTCCCTTGCCGTCTTTGGCCCTCCTCGAACTCAGACCTGGATCCCCTCGACGTTGAACATCAAGAATTGATGGAAGGTGAGGGGATGTAGTGGAAGGTACTGATGAGGGGCCGTTCGAAGATGGCATTGTAACTGCTGAGGGCGTCAATGATGACGAATCTACAGTTTTGGGATTGCCCCCCGAGTGACATGGAGCCCCACTCCTCCTTCCACCTCCTTTCACGTCCTTCCTTTCCCCGGAGAACCCAAACAAAGGTAGTCCAAGGCAAGCACCCTCTTAGACTCCACTTTCATCGCATCAAACGCCTTTTTGAACACGATATTGACTGAACTCCCATTGTCAATGAGGATCCTGGAGACAGTAAACCAGTCTACCGTAGTTTGAATGACCAGCGCGTCGTAGAAAGGATCCTCATGATCTGGCATGTCAATCCTAGAGAAGGTGATATTCTCCTCCGGGGGTGAGGTCTTGGATGTGGAGCCAACACTCCTTCAGTATATAGTGTGGAGGCTTGCCTTCCCAGAAGCCTTGACTCCCACACCCCTGTACATCACTCCGATCGTGCCTCGGGCCCCGACATCAGCCTTGTCCGCAAACCGGTCCTCCTCTGCCCGAGGTAGGACTTCCTCAATTCGCACCTCCCGAAGGTCCCGCTACTGTTGCTCCATGTTTCCTCTCACCTCGAGGAACTCCGCACACATGGCTGTAGCATTCCCCTCCTCCTGGTGGAAGTCGTAGAAAGGTAGCTCCACCCAGACCTCCCTTCTCCTCCTCTACTGACCTCTCCGCCTCTGCATGGCTATTGTCATAGCCTGATGCTGATCGGGGAGAGGAGGCCTCTGGATAGACCTCCATCTTGGAGCGTAGAGCTGGCCCTAGCCCCTAGAGGTTTTCTCCATATAAACCTCTCCGCTGGCTATGATCCTGCCACTCCTGCTGCCTCCAGCCGACCCGATGATTCGACTCCTGGTGCCCCTACCTTGGCTGCTGCTGTTGCATCTACTGCTGTTGTTCCCACATCCGAGGTTTAGCTCTCCTCACCTCCTGACCTCGGCCACCTCCTGTCAGCCTCTCCTCCTCCATGGCCTACCTGTCCAACTTCGCGAACTCGGGGTTTGACGCCTCCCCGTTGAATTCCCTTGCTGCCCGCTCCATCAGCTCCTCATAAGAGAGGGGGGCACCCTCTTTAGCTCCATCCTAAAGAAACCTTGTTGCAGCCCTAAGGTGAAGGCCATCATCAGGGTATGCCCTAGCAACTCCTGGACCTGGGTGACCTCCTACTAGAACCGGTCTATGTAACTCCCCAAGGTCTCGTTCACACCCTTCTTGATGTGGAACAAGGACTCCAACTCCTTATTCCTCTTCTCGAAAGTGGTGAATCTCAACATGAACCCCCGGAGCAGGTACTCAAAGTAGTAGATAGAGTTGGTCGGTAGCTGGTATAACCACTCCCTCGCCTTCTCCTTGACGGTAATTGTGAAGAGTCTGCACTTGAAGGTATCTGACATCTGCCTTATCAAAACCACATCATCAAACCACTGGATGTGCTGGACCAGGTCATCCTTCCCGATGTAGTAAGACATCTCCGGCCCCCTGAACCCCTCCGGAATTGAAGCAGAATAAACCAACTCACTAAAGGGGCTGCCTCCCCCTTTTGGGTGAGTCGGAGGTTCTCGCACCCCCACCTCGCCGAACCATCCTCCACTCGCTGACCCGGGGAAGAGAACTCGCCCGGGGAGATCGCACCCACTCCACTCCTCTGCAACCTCCTTCCCAGCTCGCCGAGTCGAGGCATCCTCGCCTAAAGATAGGTCGGCGGAGACCTGAAAACCTGGTGTCGAGCATTCAGCACACACGCCGAGTATGAACTTGAAGAGGCCAAGCACCTCCCGCCGGAACTCCTCGAACATCATGGCCGTGGCGAGAGGGAGAGGAAGAGGTGAGTTGGCCCGGTTTGAACCTTGCACTTCTCCTATAGTCATCATACTGCTGAAGATTTTTCGTGCTGACCACACTCCACGCTCACCGTACCAAAAATGTTGAAACCGAAAACTCAGTCTCTATGGAGTTCACCCTTGGGGAAGGGGCGATCTCACACTTACTTCTCTATTGCAAGCCAAACGACTAAGGAAGAAGAACAGGGGACGGACCCAAGGGCTCGGCGTGGAGATCCCACCACACACCCGAAAGATCTTAGAGCGCTTCCCCTTTCTAGACAAATGCCGATCTAAGAATACCTCAGAAAGCGCAAGAAGACTGGGGCACAAGTTTGCAAGCCTTCTGAGGTACCCCCTTTGGTCTATTTATAGATTTTTGAAAACGGCCTACAAATAGCCAGCCTCCGCCGTTCCAAACAGCTATGTGCAACCCAACTGGGTCTGCCAACAACGTAACTCCGCTGTTCTAACAGGCTATATGCAGGACAACAGGAGTAAAATTATAAAGATACGTCACAAAAAAATGGGTGAGTGGCCCTCTAAAGCCTCCACTCGCTTGGGGCGGCGAGGGCTCAATGGAGCTGGCACTCGCCGCCTCCACTCGCTTGGGGCGGCAAGTGTTCGATGGAGCTGGCACTCGCCGCCTCCCTACGACCCTAGTCGAGTACTGAACTATTCCTGCCTCTTCTCGCCCGCTGCTTGTCGAGCCCCTGGGAATAGTGTGAGTCGACCTGCTCCACTCGCCCCTTACTTGTTCCACCCCCACCAGGGCAAGCTGAGGAGGCCACTGAGCTCTCGCCTCCTCCCGAAACACCTGGGACATGGATTGGTGACTCATGTCGCCCACTACTAGATGGATATGGGTTTGTACATCTAGTGTTGGCAGAAAGGGCATTTGAAATCTGGGTGTCAGCGGTCCCAGTCCTTGGTGAAGCTGTAGCTTTTGGATAAAGTAAAAGGTAAACTGATTGCGGTGACTGAGGAAAAAACTCAGTCTTCAACCCGAGGGATTTTAGGTTCGATCATGATCAAGTTGTTAGCTATTAATTGTGGATATAATTTCAGCTACAGTAGTTACCTGTACGATTTTATAAGCCGATTTAAGGTAAAGAGTAGTTGGGCACACGTTCTTTTTGATTCTAGTGCTACCCAACCTTCGTGACTTGGACTTTCATAGAATGTCATCGACTGATTCTCAATCTAGTTGGCAATCCATTTTGCATTGGGTTTCCCTCTGGTAACTCAGTGTGTCAGACCGGGATATCCAGAGCTGTCCTATCCTTTTAGGTTACTTCCTAGCTTTTGCCGATCTGAAAGTGCTAGACCTGGAGAATTTCGATGTGATTTTGGGCATGGACTAGTTTTCCAGATATGACATTGTTATCCAATGCAAGGTAAAGCGTTTGGACTTCAAGATGGATAACGTCCGCCCCATGAGTGTGTGTGGTTTTCCACGTAAGGATATCCCCGATTATTTCTACAGTATGTGCTCAGAAACTCTTAGATTCTGGTTATTTTGCTTATCTAGTCCCTATTTTGGAAACCATTAGTTGTTTGTCGTGCATCGAGGATATTTCTATGGTACAAGAGTTCCCCGATGTTTTCCTAGTAAGTATAACTGGTCTTTCGTCCGAGAGAGATGTGGAATTTGTGATTGATCTTGAGCCAGGTACTCGGTATATTGCTAAGGCACCATACTATATGGCCCCTCGCGTGAGCTGGAAGAGTTGCGTACCCATCTATATGAATTATTGCAGTGTGGTTTTATTAGGACAAGTTCTTTTATAGGGTGCTCCTGTCTTCTTTGTGAAAAAAAGAAGGATGGTTCCATGAGATTGTGTATTGATTTTAGGGAATTGAATAAGGTAACCATCAAGAACAGGTATCCTTTGCCGCAGATAGATGATTTGTTTGATCAGTTGCGTGGTAGTTTGGTGTTCTCAAAGATTGATGTTCGTTCAGGCTACCATTAGTTAGGGATTCGTGAGTCGGATGTTCTGCGGACCGCTTTTCATTCTCGACATGGATATTTTGAGTTATTGGTGATGTATTTTGGATTGACTAATTGTAACATCCCTCTAACAACTAGACCCCTAAGAGTGGTTTTTTCATGACTAGGTCATGACAAAACCCTAAGAAGCCCAAGAAAACCAAATGAACTTAGGCATGAAGGTGAAAACCACCTTGGGCTGCAAATAGTAAATTTCAATTATCCACCACAGGGTTTGACTTTAGGACTTATACTTGACTCCATGACCCCACCAAGTCACCCCTAACCCTAGGGGAGGACAATGGGTCACCGAGGACCTATTGGGGTCAACCAAAAACGATCATGTTGAACAAGTCAACCCAAACCCTAATTAGGTCAAACTAAGCTCACACAAGGTCAATTGATCTCACCTTAGCCAAAAGGACCCACCTAGACCTTCCTAAGCCCTAAGGGAGGCCAATGGGTCACCAAGGACCTATTGGGGTCAACCAAAGAGGCCAAGTTGACCAAAGTCAACCCTAGCCCCATAATGGTCAAAGTGCCCTAACTAAGGGTCAAGTGGCCTCCAAGGTGCCCAACCAACCCTACCCAATCCTTGCTAGATCTTACGGGAGGCCAATGAGTCACTAAGGACCTAATGGGGTAAACCCAAAGGCTAATTTGACCAACGTCAACTCAACCTAGGTTTAAGTCAAACTAGCTCAAGTTGGCCTAACATAGCCCAATCCATTTGGGTTAAGCCCAATAGATGTGGTCCACTAGCCTCATGAGGTTCCGGAATTTACCTAAAATTCCACTCTTTTTCTGGAAGTGATGACTAAGAGAGAGAGAGAGAACTCCATTTGCCCTATTATGGAGGAGAGAGAAAATGAGGAAGAGAGCCATTCATGACCAAGGGAGGCCAAGGGCCTCTCTATTCATTCCCAATTGCTGGATTCATCTCCCTTGATGAATTAGGAGAAGACCAAGAGGGTGACCATGTTGTATAGGGGTTGGATTCAGTGGGCTCTTCATTGGCCAAAAATCACCTTCATGACCACTAATGGCCATTGATGCTATACCTCTCCTCTTCCCCCATTTGATCATCTTAAAAGCATCCCTAGACTCCCGGCAGCCATTTCCACCTTTTCCTTGAAGCATTCAAGCCCTTCTGCTATATTGTTGCAGAGCACCCGCAAGCTCAAAATCTGGCAATGGCGACAAGGCGATCGACCCGACTCCAACCCTCCCAAAAGGTCATATCCCTCTCCTCTTTATTAGTGGATAGATCTCTATCCATTGGCCGCACGGTTTGGGATCAATTGACCCCAAATCGGCTAAGCCAAAAACTCTAGTTTTGGAGCTTTAAATTCCATACCTAAATGCTGATTCCGGCCACCTCCGGCCAGCCTACCACCGGCTATCGTCGACCACAACCTCAATGAAGGTGGTGGTGGCATTTGCCGGCCGGGGAGGGGCTCAGTTGGTCGGGAAATCACCTCCCAAAATCGCCCAGGACAGGCTGCTGTGAGCCATTGGTTTCACGGGGACGATGAACAGAACCCGTCCATCCTTGCGCCAAGTTTCGTGTAGGATCAATTAAAGATATTTTCATTTAATTCAATTTGGTTACATAAAATGCAGTGAATGTTTGATTTATTACAAATACTTAGTGGCCTTATATGGAACAATTTTCTATATGAAATTTATATCCCCTGATGTCTTGTTTAATTTAAAATTAGTTTCAACCAATTTGGGTCTCTGGTCTGACCACGAAAATCTATATTGTGCAGCCTATACATAGGCTTGACCAGAGACAAATTTGAGTACCCCCACTAAACCACTCATCCAAATGCTTTGAAATTTGGGTCATAACTTAGTATCACCTATGTATTTGACATATCTAAAAATGGAAATTTTTGGAAAATAATTTCCTATAGTGTTTGTAAAAATTTAATAAAATAGGTAAGAATTAATTTAGGGGTCTAATGACATCAAAACCAACCAAAATTTTTGTGGGTGTCCAATAGGGTCATGATATAACCCTGGTACAAATTTCAGCCCATTTGGAGATGATTTGAGTAGGTATTGGTGTGACCAAAATTTTGTCCCATAAGGGTACATTAGGGCAAAAGGGTGCTTGGGGCATGGAGGGGCCAATTCTCACCCAAAGGGGATGGGACTTTGGCCAGAGCCTCAAGGTTAGTTAAAACACCCTCACTTGGAGTTTGGGGTTGATTAGAGTGGATTTGCCCTAGGACCCTAGTTCAAACCCTAAGGTTGAACTTTGGAGGTTTATGAAGGACATATGGTGATATATCCTTGTATGGACTTGGAGTTTAGTCCATGTGATCTTAAGATGGTGAATAACCCTAGGAAGTAATTCTAGGACTTTTAGAGTTTACATCCCCCTTGTAACAACTTAGGACCGTTTAGGGCACTTTTACACTTAATTTTATTACTATAACAAAGGACTTTGGATGATCTTGAAAATTAGGCAGTGGCCAAATAATATTGTTATTAAGCTCTGGAAATTTTAGTGTGAATTATAGATCAGTATTCGAGATACTTCATTCACAACTCTTGTAGCTGCCCACATCATTAAGGAATTTATTAAGAGATATTTACTCATTTAAAACTTATGCAATTTGGTAAGAGGACATTTTCAGTTATTGATGAGCTCTATGAATTTTTATAGAATTATTGGAGGACTGTTTGTATGGGTTGCTTCACATGGTGCTTAATATTGATATGTATTAAATAATTTAATTATGTGAACAGGTAAAGTTGGAAAATAATAATCCTTGGTCAATAGTCTCTCCTGCTTATTTTTATCATCTGATAATTTTCCTATAATTTTTGGATGTATAATTCTATTTTTCCCTTAAATATCCTAATATTGCAGTTTTTTATTCAATAAATTATTGATGGTCAAATTCATCTTGAAAAATTGGGATTTTGGGTTTTTACTATTATTTTGATGATATTAACCTATCATAATTTTGTTTAGACTATGCCTAGTTAGAAAACTGTACTTGATGTTCAAAAGCATTAATGGCTTAATTTTTAGGAAAATATAATAAATTCCAAAAAAATTAGGAAAAATGTTATCTTCTGGATTTAACCTTAAATTATCATGATAGACCCCCAATAATAATCTTAGCTCATTTAGATGAATAATTGGAGGGGTCACCATGCATGCACACCATGTAGCTCAATAGGTCTGCACAAAGTATAAAACTGTAAAAGTAGGGTAACATGTGGGCCTTTGTATGAGATGATGAGATAGTTAGTGTACCTGGTCTGGGTGAAAATAATTAGGTTCACCAAAATAAGGTAGGCTATGTGAACCCGGTTGCGCGGGGGCAGAGTTGAGTTCGGGATCGACGATAGATCGTCTTTTCCCTAGAAGATGTCTAGATACACTTAGTTTAAATCAAGTGTAAAATAAGGAAATTTGGGAGCATGGGTTGTTACCAATAATAATAAGTACCTTGTGAAAGGGAGCTTTGGGCTTCAGGCTATCGTAGTTCCTAGTGCCCCGAGAGCCTTTCACATTGAATGCCCTGGGACTAGAATCGTAAGATTAAAATGTTGAAGAGCAATTAGATATACTAGGACTTCACTTTCACTCACCCCGGTGATAAGGGAGGTTTGCTTGTTTAGGTTATCAGAGCGGTAGGCTCGATGGCTGTGAAAACGGGTAAGTTAGCCCGGTGAGTCGAAGGCTCGGAAGGTAGTTGTAATGGACAGGTTAGTCCAGGGAGCTGATGACTTGGGAAAATTCATGGTTGTGTGTGCATAAAGTGGTGGGTCTTTGGTATTTGATGGTCGTTCACATCGACGTCGATACGATGACTCGAAGGGTGTGGTTTACACTTAGTTAAGGAAAAGACTAGCGGTGGGTCAGCATAGTACGTGGTGACCCTGGTGTGTCCTTTAGAGGCGTACTTTAGGGCTAGGCCTGGTAGTGTGAATACCCATCTAGTAGTGGGGTGGCCCAACCTAATGTCTCCATTGGCCACCATAGAGGCTCCTAGGAGTGAAGCTAGCTTCCTAATAGGGGGAACTAAAGGTCTGTATGCATAGAGTTATGTGTGTGCGTTGCACTTGTGTGAATCATGGCATAACATATCACCACACACATACTTGCATATAACCGGATACCCCATCGTATAAATTGGTATGGGACTTTTTATACGATGACAACCTTGCAAAAGACCCCTTAACTTATAAGTTTGTATGAGCATTCATATAAGTTAAGGTTACTTATTTCTTAGTTTACTTTTCATATACTTACTGCTCTACTCTACTTGTTTACATTACTGCTTCCTTATTATAGAATTGCTAGCTTGCTTTTATTTTTATAGCTCTATAAATGTTACAATTTACTTGCTTTGTTCCTACTCTCCACCATTATAGCTTTCCTATCATTCCTCCAGTACGGTGTCTAGGAGCCACTGGGAGGGATGGGGGGAAATTAGGCTTAGTCTTTTAACTAACGGTCAGTGGACCAAACATTTTAAGGACTCCAGATGGGGGACAGGGAGCAGGAGCAACAGTAGGAGCACTTGAAGGTGGGCCAGTCTAGTACAAGAGCACCAGCCTCCGGCTCCGTGAGTGATTAGTTTTACTTAGCTTCCGCGAGAGTGATGTAGTGAGGATTTGATATACCGGGCATAAGCCCGTTTATATTGCTATTATACTGATCTATTTCAGTACTTATATTACTATGTAGACTTGCTGTGATTTCTGTTTCATAGATTATGTGATTTGTGGACTTGACTTTATTGTCTTCTCGCACTTATACTTTTACTTCTTGATGTTCATCTTTGCCTGTAGAATCGACATTTTGTAGTGGCGACCCTCCCGAGTGTCAGTGTCACCGCAAAACGGCAGTTCTAGGCGTAAGACCCAGTAGCATAATAAAAAAATAGGAGGTCTTACAAACTGGTATCAGAGAAAACATCGATCCAAAGAGAAGAAGTCCACAAAACCCTGGGCCACCCTGCGCAAGCTTTGTTTGAGGACAAACTAGCAGCAAAAGCAATGGTGTGCCTATAATGGGAATCACATGCAAGAAGTCCACCTTTTCCTTTCATTAGTTCCACTTGTACATCAGCTAACAATTGGAATTTTCCTTTGTAACCTGCGACGAACCCTACTCCACAGCAGCGTATAACTCAGGAACAGAACATGGTTCCACCCCTGATGACTCCGACTCCATTCCAACAGATGGAGATGGGGCAAACACTGACGGTAATTCTAGAGACCTTCAGGGCTCAGCAGGATCCAGCCCCACAGCAAAATCCCAGGAATAACTAGCTGAGGGCCTTTCGGGGGTTCTCTCATCCATCCTACCTCGGCACGGAGTCAGTAGTCCGGACAGAGGAGTGTCTGGACATTATCTATGAGATGCTGGCTGGGATTAGATGCCCGACAGAGGAGGTTGTTGCCTTAGCAGTTTCCTGCTTGGAGTCACATGCGAAGAGATGGTAGAAGTCACTATTGGACACCACCTTTGCTAGAATGGATTGCGCAAACATTTCCTAGGAGGAGTTCATAGCAGCTCTATTATAGCATTTTGTACCTCAGTCGGCGAGGGAAGAATTGGAGGACAGGTTCCTATAGTTGAGGTAGGGCAGCAGGACGGTGTTGGAGTACTACCGGGACTTTACACATCTAGCCCGCTTTATGGACTCATATCAGCGGGATGATGCGGGCTGCACGAAGAGTATCTTCAAGGGCTTTTATGATGACATGAGGCAGGCCATCCTCTTAGTTTATGACAGAAGCTTGGCAAGGATTTTGGAGATGACAAAGAAGCTGGAGGCAGACGAGCTTACAGTTTGGGGTCAGAAGAGCCCGACTAACAACTAAGATATTGGTGGCAGGAGAGACCAGCCTAGAGGTCGTTTCATAGGGGAAAGGAGGAATGGGGACCAACCCCTCCAAGAGGACAGGCAGGAGCAGAGGAACCCGGTGGTGTTGGATCCTAAGCCCTTACAGATGCGGGAGATGCCGAGGGCAGTGGAGGGGGCACAGACATGCTTCCGGTGCAACCAGCCGAGGCAATTCAAGAGGAACTGCCCCATGAGGGAAGCACCCCTACCAGCACTTCAGGATGCCCCACCTGCTCGACAATTTGGTGGTCTAGGACGCGGCGAGGATGTCGATTTCAGGGTGGTGACCGTAGGCAGGACAGAGGGCAGGTGTATGCCCTGGACTTGGCTCAGCCTCGGAACCTGGAGAGGGTGATAGCAGGTATGCCAGTTATTTAAAGTTTCCTTCCCTTTCTAGAAGTTAGATTACATGAATATAAAACTGTTGAACTAGGAAGGAATCAGAAACTAAATAACTAAGAAGAATAATCTTAACTAACTCAGGGATAGTGATGGTGTGTGGTATGCCTGACCACACCCTATTCGACACTAGAGCATTACACAATTTTGTCTCAGAGGAGTTTATCAGAGACCTGGACAAGATCGAGAGCTTTGAGGGAGTCGTCAGGAGGGTACATCTCCCCAATGGGACGGAGACCCTGTCTATGGCCAAGTGCATTCTGGGAGTGACCATTGACGGTATAACTTTCGAGGCCCCGACAACGATCCTGAGGATGCCGTATTTTGACCTCGTCCTGGGCATGGCATTGCTCACCTGGAACCATGTGAAAATTTATTGCCCAACAAGTAGGATCATGCTGAGATATGGCGACACTTACCTGACCTTCAAAGGTATTGTCCTAGCTTCTAGTCTTGTACTTTCCTCTATTCAGGCCATTAAGGCCCATTTACAGGAAGACGAGCTCTATTAGGTGCTGTTTGAGATGATCAAGGCCAAGGATTATATTGCTAGTATCCCAGTGGTGCGGGGTTTTGCTGATGTATTTTCGGAGATGTTTCCTGGGTTGCCACCGTATCGAGAGAAGGATTTTCAGATACAGCTCGTATCAGGGGCTATGTCGGTATCCAGAGCTCCTTATTGGATGGCCCCGAAGGAGTTGGTGGAGTTTCAAAGCCAGCTTCAGGAGTTGGTAGAAGCTGGGTTTGTCAGGCTGAGCTCTTCGCCACGGGGAGCTCTGGTGCTATTCGTGAAGAAGAGGGATGGGACACTCCGACTGTGTATCGATTACAGAGCACTAAACAGGCTGAGAGTCTTAAACACGTATCCTCTTCCAAGGATAGACAAGCTATTTGATCAGTTAGAGGGAGCTCACAGGTTTTTGAAGCTGGATCTGAGGTCAGGGTACTTCCAGTTGCGGATTCAGGAGGAGGACATCCCGAAGACTGCTTTCACCAGTAGATACGGGGTGTATGAGTTCACCGTGATGCCCTTCAGGCTCACAAATGCACCATCTGCATCCATGAGTTTGATGAACCAGTTATTCGAGGCATATCTGGATGTCTTCATCATCGTGTTTGAAAGTTATTACTTCAAGTTTAGCTAGTCACCTTGAGGGGGGGAGGGGGGTGAATAGGTCTTTGAAATTTCTTCAGCCTTTTTGTTGTTTACAAACTAAGGGATCTAGAGCTTGTCCTTAATACCGGTTATATAAAATAAGAACAAGCAACAAAGCACAGCACACATGTATTTATAGTGGTTCCCCTCTTAGGCACATCCACTTTCCCTCCCACCTTTCTAACTTATGTTAGACAAGGAAAAAACTCCTCCAAAATGCCCTCAGCCTTACACTCAGGTTCTCTTAAGAACCCTACCTTATAACCACAAAGGTTCCTACCTCAGAGCCCTGTAGTGCTCCTACAGCTCAATGTACCTCAAACCACCTACCTCAGCCTTATCTCTAAGGCCTACAGCTCAGGCTTTTCAGCCCTACAACTTCAGGCACAAGGCCCTACTCTCAGAGTGCTGCAACACTCTTATAGCTTAGTACCCTTCCAAATACCTATCTTAGTGCCCTTCTAGGCACCTACAGATTAGTGACAAACTTGTCACCTACCTCAGGCCAAAAGTCCCTACACTCAGTATCCTCCAAGACCCACACTTAGTGACACACTTATCACCTACAGCTCAGTGACTCAACAATCACCTACCGTAGCCTTATCACTAAGGCCTACTACTCAGGCTGGGAGGACAGCCCTACTCTTAGATCCACTCTTGGATCCTACCTTAGTACCCTAGTAGGGCACCTACCTCAGTGACTAATTAGTCACCTACAACTCAGACATAAAGTGACATACAGCTCAGATTTAGGCAAACAAAATCCTACAGGAAATCAATCAAGTAAATTGAAATACTGACTCAGAGATAAATCTATGAGTCTACCTTGCTGGACTGAGCAGATATCAGACTAACCCACTTGCTGTAGAAGGAATTAGTCTTCTTTTACAGCTACCAATTTCTCTGCTGTACTGAAGACAGCTAATTGTCGTTGAAGGCTCACAGCCCTTCACACAGCTATCTCCTATTGCTGATTGAATGAATCAGCCAACGTATTCTCCAAGGAACAATCTTGCTGAACTGGAAGAAACTTCAGCTATCTTTCTCTGCCTTACCGGCTTGCACAGCCAGAGTTGGCTTTCAAGCTCGTAGGAGAAGATTAAGTTAAGCCACCTCTCTTTTCCTTTTCTTCTTCTGTGTTTGTTGCCCTAATCCCATTTTCTCTTTTCTTTTTATATCCGTAGATTTGAATCAATGGCACGATTTGAGTGTGGGCCCAACCAAGAATGTTGAGTGCCACCTTCTTCAGGAATGGACAAATAGTAGCTTCCAGCACTACTGTAGCTTTCCCGCAACGACATAAAGTACTTGTACTGAGCTCAACGATCATCGAGCTGTGATCGACGAACTCTGTATTGAGCTCGATGAACTCAGAATCTCCAACTTTACATTTAGCTCGACTAAATGTGAGCTCAGCTCGACGAACTCTGAATCTTCAAACTTTAACTTGAGCTCAACGTAAGGTGGGCTCAGCTCGACGAACTTTGAATCTTCAAACTTTAACTTGAGCTCAAGGAAATGTGAGATCAGCTCGATGAACTCTGTATCTTTAACCTTTATCTTAAGCTCGACGAAAGGTGAGCTCAGCTCGACGAACTCTGAACTCAGTTCGATGAACTCCACTTTCTGGACTTAGAAAATTTCTACTGGCTTTATCTCAGCGGTTCCTTCTCAACTATCTTAGGGGTTTCTTCTTCATAGCTGAGACTCTTCTGTCTCTGCGGTTCCTTCCCAACTATCTCAGCGGTTTCTTCTTCACAGTTGAGACTGTCTTCTGTCTCAGTGGTTTAGCCGAGACCAACACTTCTCTCAATGTTTTGGGTTGATCTTATCAGATGTCTCAATGGTTATGCTGAGACATTCTTCTCAGCTGTCTTAGTTGTCTCAGTGGTTTTTTTTTAGTCAGATTGTCTGACTTCCAGCTTCCTCTTTCTGTTTACCTGTCCAATTAAGGACAACCTGTATGCAAGAACTCAAGCACACATCAAATACCTTATGCCCCTTAGCTTGATTGGGGATGCCTCTTCAAATCCTAAGGAACATTGAAGGGCACAATTCCCAACAATCTCCCCCAATTTGAAGAAGGCCGAACACCCATCCATGCTAAGGTGCATTAACACAAAAACATATCATGATAGGCCTGAAGATACATTATCACGACAACTAGCCATCCCAGTATAGGATAACTCCCCCTAGGTGTGATGGTATAACATTATGATTGACTAACCAATAGAACTGATGGATTATCAATCACTAACAGTGTAACAATATGATTAGCAGCAAAAGCTTTATTAATCATTTACAAGGTACACATTTTGATTATGATCTACCTAATCATTAACTTAGCCAAACAACTGTAGCAAACTTGTGATTACAGGATATCTATGAAAGAACAACATATTCATTTATCACAGATATATAAATGAGAATTGCTTTATACATTTATCATATCACTATAGTCAGGGCCAACTCATATTAATTTCATTGATAAAGATTTGATATTGCTACACTGTTGATATTCATTACAAGACATTGATTATATATTTAAAGCACCCTAAGTCTTGCATCCACATCTCAGCTCTTCTTTGATGAACTTGAATCAGCATTCTTGGAAGCAGTAGTCTTCTTCGAGTTTTTAGATTTGTTCTCCTGCCATTTGAAGTAAAGGAATGGCTTTGGAATATATTTGGGAGGCATTTTCTTAAGGTTGCTCTTCCTTACTAGATTTTCATTGAATACTCTTTCCCTTAGGAAATTTCTTTCCAAATGCTTGATCCATTCCTTAGAAGGATATACATTATCAATGTTCTTTAAGATTTGTCCATAGCTTATACAAGGATTGATAATGATGGATTCAGAGGCATCACTTAGCTGTTTATGATCTGGATCATCTCTGTTCTCAGCTCTCCTCTTTACCATGAACTCTTTCAGCCAACTGAGTTCCTTCCCTCTTTATTTCGGCAGCAAGTTGTGCATCCTGTGCAGCTTTAGCTTGTGTTGGGAAGTCTAGGTCCTTTGGCCTCTTTCTATCCAGGAGGGGCAAGTGTAGTGCCACCATGGTGCCTTGAATTACATTGAAGGCTTGTTCTTCAATGAGTGTTGTTGTCTTAACATGTCTACTCTCCCCCTTTCTGCCTTCTTCAAAGATGATCTTTTGCAGTAGGGAGGAGTTGGCTTCACTTTTGCTTGATATAGATTGGAATATTCTCTCATTGTCAGCAAACAACTCATTTTTCAGAAGAATTGCCTCCTTCATAGAGTGGAAAGCAACATTGGTGACATGCTGATTTACATGATCTGTTGCACCCCTGATCACCTCATCAGTTGTACTCACATAGTTCTTGACATATCTTATGTCATTTATTGTGAGTTTATAGCTTGTGTCTAAGGATTTCATGAGAGTGGTCAGCTTTATGCCAGCAGTTCCAGCCCCGTCAAACCAGGTGGTGAACTATGTGTTTAAGTGAGAGATTTCTTCTTTATTTTCCTTGACTTTAGTTAATAATTCATTATTCAGCTTGGCAACTGATTGGTCAACAAAATCCTTGAGGCTTGAGGTTTTAGCATCCAAGAGAGCTTTAATATTGTTTAGGAGTAGCTCATTAGAGATTTGAGCAGAGGTTGGTTGGCGTAATAGAGGAGGGACATCATACTGAGCAGGAATCTGTGAAGACTCCCCTCAACTATAACACCTATAAAAGGAACCATTTCCTTAGCTAACGTTGTATTAATACCATTAATTAAGAGGGCATGAGTATTACCTGTAGATGGTGCAGACTCAACTATTCTGTTGTCCACTTGATCCATCTGATCATGCTCCCCCTCAGACTGAGCATTCTTTTCTGGGATTGACCCATCAAGATAAGTATCTAAATCCACAGGAGGCTCATAGTTATCTTTTTTTGTAGGGATAAATTCTACTGCAGCTACATCATCAGTATAAGCCATATCTGCCTCATCTTCTACAACAACCACTTCTTCAGTAACATTCTTTGAAGCTTGTCCTGACTTAGGACTGACATGGATTTTATCAACATGCATATAACTAACTTGGAGTTGGAAGTTAGCTGAGGTTTGACTGAGTGATATATCAACTTGTAGACCAACATCAGTTGGAGAGGAGGTTCCAAGCTCTGGTTCAGAGCTAGCAGTTCTTTCCTCCATAACAGGTTTCTTCCTTGTGTCCCTAGAGGATTCCTTTATTGCAGAAGGTTGGCTCATTGGTAAGACCTAAGTGAATCTGTCCAAAGTTTTTATGTCCATTCTTTTTAGGTAGTGAATCTTCACTGCTTGCTCCTACTTGAATGTATTAGGGTAGGTATTCACTAGGTATAAAGAAAGAATTATGTCCATGTTTGGACTGTGTAGGCAGTCTACTATTCTCTCGTTGATGATTGATGACCAAGAAGTCTTCTTATTGAAGATTATCCTAGTCATGACATCAAACATTGACCTGGATATTGTGTCATGTGATCCAGGTTTGCAGATGAGGGCTTTCCCTACTATATCTGCCAGTAGTTTGCCTCTCTGATTGAAGAATTTCATCTTAAGAGACCCAAGTTTGGCCTCACTGTATCCACACCACCTGAGAGCAGTGTTTCTATCCTTGTATGTGGGTTATTCTTCCTCACTATGGGTGACGGAGGGTATACGAAGGGCATTGTCTAGTCTCTTAGGGTTTACCTTGATCTTGATGTCTTCAATCTTAGATTAAAGTGAGTTTTGAGAAGATGACACTTTAGCATTGGAAAAGAGTTCTACTACCGCTTTTCTAAGAATGGTGGAGGGTTCAGAAAGGGTGTACTTCAATCCTGTGGTCTCAATCATTCTTAACACTTCTTTAATCTCTGGCAAGGCATGACTGAATCCATTCCACACAATTTCATAGCCCTCCTGGAGCTCCTTTGAGATCTTCGGCGCCATTGAGTCAGTGCGGCAAGACAATGAGAAGGTTTTGATCTCGACGGTTAGTGTTAAGTCATTAGAGAACAATGTGGCTTTTCATTTCTTGTCTCCTTTATATATATAATGAAAAAAATTAATTACCTTTTTCATTTGACTAACAAATTAAACATTTTGTAGACTTTACGGCTTGCTCTACGATTCATATTATGATATAGGGCATTTAGTGCTTTTGTTATATCTCTCAGCTTTTCTTCTATTCACTTAATGACTGATCAATTTGTTGCTTTCCTCACTGTATGGATGTACATTCTATTTGTCATATCATTATACAAATATTTTATAAATTCCATGTATGATGGAGACCTAACATGTTAATAAGTAAGTTTTATTGGCAACCTTATTTTGCACTGATCAATATGTTATTTGGGCTTGAGAGAAAAGGCTATATAGGTTAACAATGCAGATAATTATGAATGATAATTGAGTCATTGTTATCTAACTGGTGTGCTTGATTAGTATCATCCTAAGCACATCTAGCTTAATTCATGAATTTGCAAACTTAGTCTCTATACTGGAGAGAAAGACTTACCTTGAGGCATGCTGCCTCTAGCTTTTTAGGATAGCACAATTAACAGCCCTAACCTTTGTTTATTGCTTTACATGGAGCATATTCCTTGAGCAATCATCCTGTTCCAGACAATTGCCTGGAACATCCATTGTCCAAATACCAAGTCTTATCTAGACAGGTATTTAGACTAACCTGCAAAAAGAAATTTATTTACCCTTAGGCACCTAAGAAAAGTTGGGTCCTAGGTTCTTGTTAGGAGTATTAAACTTTTGCTCAACTCTCTGCCTGGACTGAGCAACTTTCGGTCCACTAGCCACATTCAGGTTGTGCCAATAATCAATGGTAAAGTGGCCCACCTTCCCACATCACCAAAATTTATGAATGTTGTACCTTCTGTTTAGGACAGCATAGAAATGTTGTCCATGAGAGATGTGAGCAGCTCCAGACTTTGCTGGATAAGCATTGCATAATGCTGCTTCCTTCTTCCTGAAGGAAGGTGCTGAAGAACTAAATACAGCTGGTACAGGATGAACCAATTGTATTCTTGGAGCCTGCAATCTAGTGGTCTCTCTCATCTCTTTAGATATAGGATATTTGGATCCAAATATGAAGAGCTTATCCTGAGCTTTATGGCTAGAGTGGACAGAAACACTCCTTCAGAGATCATGTGTCTTTACCCCACTGGTAGAGCACACATTTGATTGATCCTCATGGGGAGGTGCAAACTTGACAGTTTTAGAAGGTAAATTTACCTTTTGAAATACTATCAACTTATTAGGGAATTTAGATTTTAATTGATGATTAATGTGATTAATACCCAGCTTCCTAGGGACTTGGCAGGTTGCAGCTTTTGGCAACTGACCCTGTGACTGAGAAGGGTTAATCACAATCCCCAATTTCTTTGTGAACTTTTGTTTCAGATATCTAATATGCTTATTCTTTTATTCTAGAAGATTGTTCTAACACTCAAGACTTTTCTTGAGTTCAGACACCTCATGACTCTTCTTATAAAACTCAATAGATTTATTGTTATAAAGAGTTTTATAAGGCTTGAGGACTTCAATCTCCTTTGCTTGCCTTTTGGCAAGATTTCTGCTCTTCCTTAGAGCATCTAGGAGTATTCTATACTTGTCAATCAATTGATTGACATCAATCTCAGATTCTGATCAATCTTCATCATAGGATGAAGATGCATCAGTGTTTGGACTGGTATCATACTCAGAGGATGATGAAGGAATGGAGAGAGGTTGCACCTTGATTGATTCTGAATCTGCTTGACTTATTTCCTCTTCAGATATTTCCACCAGCCCCTGAAATCCACAATCTTCTTCATTCTCCTCATTCTCACTATCTGAGTGTGACAGAGGGGCCATGATTCCTAACCTAGAAGCAGGATATTCCTCTTCTGGATCTATAGCAACAGATATCAGCCCTATATAGGCTTCTTCCTATTCATCTTCTGATTCTAAGGAGGAAGAATCTGTCCAGCTTCTCTCCTTCTTATCCATAAAGGACTTCTCCTTCTTATTGTCCTTGTGGTTATGGTGATGTTTTCTCTTCTTCTTCATCTCATCTTCTACCTTTCTTTTGACTGGGCAGTCAGCAATGACATGCCAAGCCTTGCTGTAACAATAATAGATGATATTAGAAGAAATATGTTTACTAGTTTTAGGGACATACCGGTCATCCTTGGATGACTTCCTGTGATAAGAGGATGAAGATGTCCTTCTCCTCCAGTCCTTCTTCTTCATGAACTTCTGAAATTGCTTGGAGAAGGCAGCTAGATCTTTATCAAACATGTGGTTGTCTGATGAGCTTGACTCAAATTTTTCTGAACTTGATTCAGCTTCCCTCCTTGGTGGTGAGGGAATCTTTCTTTTGCTCCTTCTTGAGGCTTCTACATTGAATGCAACAAACTTATCCTTGGACGTGGATTGGATGTTCTTCTCCTCTTCTAGTTTAGTAGCCAGCTGCATTTCATAGGATAACAACTTTCCAAACAAAGTTGGTGGAGGAGTGTCTGTCATGGCAGTATTCTCCAATGTGTTAAGATTGAAGATGATGATGGCGACGGCGACGACGTTCTCCTTCTTGAAGATGATGACGGCGACGGCGACGACGTTCTCCTACTGAAGACGATGAAGACTACATGATGAAGGCTACATGTGATGAAGGCTACATGAAGAAGAAGAACTTTATTTAGTTTATGCCTATTTGGATTTTATTTTCATCATGTAATATTTAAAAGAGATTTAGTATTGTTTTTTTTTATTTGGCGGGCTGCACATAGCCTATGCTTGATGTAAAGCCTATATATAGGCTTGGACTTTCAGGATTTAATTTCGGTGAATGAAGAAAAACTAAAACCCTAAACCTCCTTTGTGATTTCTCTCCTCTTGGCCGCCCCCCTCTCTCTTTCTTCCTCCCTTGGCATTCGGCCAACTCTCCACCTCCCTCCCTCTTCCTCTTGGCCGCCGGCCTTCCTACTCCCTCCCTCCTCTTGCTCGGCCTCCCCTCTCCTTCCTCCTCTACATCAAGCTCGGCCTCTTCCTCCTTCCATAGCCGCCACCTCCAATTACCCTCTTTGCACCTCCGGCCAACCACCTACTCCTCCTCCTCAAACCCGTGCCCTTCCCCCTCCACCAACTCCAAACCCGAACCACCTCAATTCCTCTTCCCAAGATTCGGCCACCCTCTCTAGCCAACCTCCTCCACACCCCAAACCGACCACTCCCCTTTTTTTCCAATCCAAAACCCGACCCCCTTCAAGAGCCTCTTTCCCATAGTGACAATCGGCCAAGATCAAAGGTGATCCCCCATTGTGGTTTTCCTCCATCCCGGCGTGAAGCAACGGAAGCGGACAAGTTTTCTCTCCGGTCGACGGAACTCCGGCGGAGCCGTGGAAGAGCGATCTTTGAAAGTGAACCGGAATCATCCATTCCGGTTGGGTAACGAGACCTTCTACTTTTGTGTGTTTATTATTTTAGATTTTCATCTTGGTGGAATACCTTTGCGTTACCTTGGAATCGTTTTTCCGTTCGTGGCTTATCTTTCCGATTGCTTGTGTTGTTCTTTTAGTTGTTTAATTTTCCGAGAGGTTTGGCGAACCTCGTTTTCGTTTTGTTGGGGGAGATCTACCATTTCCGAACCGAACCTTTCGGTAGATCTCTTTTGGTACAACCATCGCTCAGTCGGACCCAATATTGGTCCTTTTAGCTTGAGAAAACAATGACCTATAATCGTTTGTTTGATCTTTATTCGGCGTGGCTACCGTACGTTAGTGACAGTGGATAACGTTGTTCGTGAGTATGCTGCGTTTCATTATCGTGTAAGCGTGATAGTGGAAATAGAGAGGCGTACGTACTATTCCCTTTGCCGTCATAGCGTCGAACACCGTAGCCTACATCAATTTGGTATCAGAGGGAGGTTCTTGTCAATTTTTTTAATTGGCACCCTCCCCTCTTATTTAGCACGTTAACCCGCACGTCGGTTTGCACGTTAGTTGTCAAAAATCACAAAAAAATTATTTTTTTGGTCTGCCAATAGCGGTTTAAAATTCTTATTTTTCAGCGAAATCATCAAAAAAAAATTATTAATAATCTTCATATTTTATTCAGCAAGAAAATCTATTTTACATTATTATTACCCTAGTGGTTAAGCAGGAACAATTCCGACAAACCTATTTTAATTGAACCAGAAGCATTTCTCCTTGTATGTGCACAAATTCCGGATCGAGTCTTCTCTCCGGTTATCACAATATAGCCTATGACGTCAATGCTTCCCGAGAAAAATCGTTAGATTCCCTTAGGAACGGTAGAAAGCCATTCCACTGTCCGGTAGTGGACGATATTAAAGCGTTGATTGGCCAACTGAAGGCTAGTCAAGTTGCACCACTTCCCCCAAGGCAACACCCTAATTACCCTACTGATGGCTATAGTTCCATACCAATCTTCAGGAATGAAGATAAACCTAACGCCCAGGCCAAGCGGCAAATAACTGATGATATGGCTACCCTTAAACAAGGGAATAAGTCAGTCTCAGATTATATGCAACTCTTTAAGGATGTGATGGTTAAGAGCGGTGTGAAGGAACTGCCCGAGATGACCCTCTCTAGGTTTCGTAGGGGGTTAAGCCCCTACATCCAGGGAAAGTTATTGCTATATCGTCACACCGATCTAGACGCCACCTTTTGCACGGCGTTGGAAATTGAGAAGCACCAAATTCCTAGGAGTAAGGTTACATGTCAGACGATTACTATATGTGAGTCTATTGGCAAATCTGGTAGTGGCTCTATTGAGCGTCCTACCCCGAATACGCCCGTTGGACATTTTGAGTCTTCCCCTGAGTTGCCTGATTTAGTGGTTGATTCCCCTCTTGAGTCTAAGGTCATGCCTAGGACTGTGCCCGTTACTGAGGGCGAGGCTGAAATTACTGATGATAGTATTGATGTGGAAGAGATGGGTTACCCGAGTGACCTGGATGATGATTTCTCCTCTGAGGAATCACTCCCATTCCCTTTCGACGATATTTCGGAGCTGTCTACCTTGATTTCCATGGAGTCTTCTGATGGCCCTGAGGCAGTTGATATTCCGGTTAAGTCGGAAGATTTACCTTATGCTGAGAGTTTACCCATTTGTGATTTAGGCGATGAAGTGTTTGGACTCGAGCTAGTTATTATTAGTCCGAGACATATTGTGGTGCCCACTTCTGCGATTTTCACTTCTACTGATGTTGAGACTGATGTGTTGGGAGAAATTCCTAGTGAGAGAGTTACATTTTTGGAGGATGATATTGAGATAGACCCGGATGAGCGTCCCCTGATGCAAACTCCGTGGCGTGAATTTAAATGCAATCTTAACTCTCTCCCCGTATTAGTTTTACCGACTACCCCTCCCGTAATGTTGACCCGACCAGCAGATCCTTTCGGATATGAATTTATTTTGCCTGATTTGAGTCATTTTGTTTCTCCATTCATGCTGGATCCACCTAGGGACATGTCACGTCGTGTGTTATTGGACGATCCTTTGGTTTTCCCCCCGGCTGAAGGTTCTTGGGTGATAGCTTTGTTGGGTAAAAATAATTTTGATTTGGATTTTCCGGGTGTGATTTTTTCGACCTTTCCTCCTATTTTGTGCCCTCGTTAGTCGATTATTTAGGTTGTGGAGTTGTTATTCCTAGGTCGGTTGTGGTGTCCGATTCTCATATTTATATACCCCACCCGGTCACTCGCATTTATCCCCCGCCGTTTGATGATCCTTTTTCCCACTCGTTAGTGACCTCGTCTAGGCCTCGTGAGTTGTGTTGCTCGCGCCTGTTATCACAGCCGGGAGCGTTCAACTTTACTAGTATTAGTGATGAGTGGCTTACTTTGACGTATCTTCTTGCCACGTGTGATTATATTAAACATAAAATTAGAACTGTGATCTTCAAGCCTTTGAAAATCATCTTTGATGTTAAGGATCCCGTTCCCCCGGACTTAACTCCTTTATTCACTATAATTGGGGTGAGTCACATAGCGCATGGGTTCACACCACACGGTAGCAAGTTAGTTAGGCGCACTTTTGAGAAATCACCCTACTTAGCGCATAATTTCATTCTGCTAGTACCACCTTATATAGTTCTGTTATCACCACTTTCTATGTTAAGTCAAAATGCACTACTAGTTGCCTCTCGTATTCTCATTTCACATCAGCACGTTAAGGAAGCGCTTTTCACACAAATGTCTTCTTATCAACTTACCGCTAACTTACATAAGAGAGTGACTCCCTATAAGGTTTTCGGTTTACTCTTGGTGCGTCTCGTACCTAAATGGATGCCTTCGGGCACTAAAGAAACGTTGGCGATTCGGCGAGTTAGAACTTTTCGGATTTTTAATCAATTAGGAGAAACAACATATCTATTGAAGTTAACCACTGAAAGGGGTAATTCCCCAAGTTTAAATGTTTCCAATTTCATGCTTTGTGTTTTTCCACCATTTGAAATATCTAACTCTACGTTTAGTGCCACCATATTTTCATTTGGGTTGGGGGGTGAGCTTGTTCTTGGATCATTCTCTCCGTCGGCCTCCAATGGAGGTACGCTGACTGTTGATGAAATTTTTCCTCTTTATGTGCTTAGTGCTTTTCCCAGTTTCTCCAGGACAATCTTTTGGCCAGACAGGTTCAGCGTTGGTGTGTTGCTCTCCTCTCCAAGCGGTGGTATTCAGCGTTACATGACACGATGGTGTGATCGTCCGGTCTCTGGTGACTCTTGGATTCTGGACTCGGCGATGGTTCTTTTGGATGACGTTCTTTGGCGCCAGCACCTCCATGACAACTCATCGGTGATGAGTTCTTTCGAGCGGGGGAGGATTGATGGCGGCATTCTCCAATGTGTTAAGATTGAAGATGATGACGGTGACGGCGACGACGTTCTCCTTCTTGAAGATGATGACGGCAACGACGACGACGTTCTCCTACATGAAGACGATGAAGACTACATGATGAAGGCTACATGTGATGAAGGCTACATGAAGAAGAACTTTATTTAGTTTATGCCTCTTTGGATTTTATTTTCATCATGTAATATTTAAAAGAGATTTAGTATTGTTTTTTTTGGCGGGCTGCACATAGCCTATGCTTGATGTAAAGCCTATATATAGGCTTGGACTTTCATAATTTAATTTCGGTGAATGAAGAAAAACTAAAACCCTAAACCTCCTTTGTGATTTCTATCCTCTTGGCCGCCCCCCTCTCTCTTTCTTCCTCCCTTGGCATTCGGCCAACTCTCCACCTCCCTCCCTCTTCCTCTTGGCCGCCGGCCTTCCTACTCCCTCCCTCCTCTTGCTCGGCCTCCCCTCTCCTTCCTCCTCTACATCAAGCTCGGCCTCTTCCTCCTTCCATAGCCGCCACCTCCACTTACCCTCTTTGCACCTCCGGCCAACCACCTACTCCTCCTCCTCCAACCCGTGCCCTTCCCCCTCCACCAACTCCAAACCCGAACCACCTCAATTCCTCCTCCCAAGATTCGGCCACCCTCTCTAGCCAACCTCCTCCACACCCCAAACCGACCACTCCCCTTTTTTTCCAATCCAAAACCCGACCCCCTTCAAGAGCCTCTTTCCCACAGTGACAATCGGCCAAGATCAAAGGTGATCCCCCATTGTGGTTTTCCTCCATCCCGGCGTGAAGCAACGGAAGCGGACAAGTTTTCTCTCCGGTCGACGGAACTCCGGCGGAGCCGTGGAAGAGCGATCTTTGAAAGTGAACCGGAATCATCCATTCCGGTTAGGTAACGAGACCTTCTACTTTTGTGTGTTTATTATTTTAGATTTTCATCTTGGTGGAATACCTTTGCGTTACCTTGGAATCGTTTTTCCGTTCGTGGCTTATCTTTCCGATTGCTTGTGTTGTTCTTTTAGTTCTTTAATTTTCCGAGAGGTTTGGCGAACCTCATTTTCATTTTGTTGGGGGAGATCTACCATTTCCGAACCGAACCTTTCGGTAGATCTCTTTTGGTACAACCATCGCTCGGTCGGACCCAATATTGGTCCTTTTAGCTTGAGAAAACAACGACCTATAGTCGTTTGTTTGATCTTTATTCGGCGTGGCTACCGTATGTTAGTGACAGTGGATAACGTTGTTCGTGAGTGTGCTGTGTTTCATTATCGTGTGAGCGTGATAGTGGAAATAGAGAGGCGTACATACTATTCCCTTTGCCGCCATAGCGTCGAACACCGTAGCCAACATCTGTCTTCCAACTTGGCCATTTCCCTAATGGCACATATCTTAGTGTCCCAATCTCTAGTGAGGGATCTTAGGAACTTGACATTCAACTCATAATTTCTGAAGAGCCTACCATAGGTTCTTAGTTATTAACTGTCCTAAAGAACATCTCAAAGCAGTCAACTACTTTTTAGATTTGCTTTGTCTGAAAGCCTCATACTCTTGGTTGAGCATGGACTTTCTATCATCTCTAACTTCCTCAAAGCCTTCCATGTAGACCACAAGAGTTTCCCACATTTCCTTGGAGGTCTTGCCATGTACAGGATTTTGGAAGGTTTAGTCATCAATGGCACTAGTATGATATTTTGTGCCCTTTTGTCCATGGTAGACAGAATTACCTCATCTCTGTCCATCTCTGTATATACCTTGGGCACTCTCAGAGTTGGATATATGGTGGAGGAGTTTGTGGGGATAAAAGGACCTTTCAATATTGTTACATAGATCATTGGGTCAGATGCTTCCATGAACAGTCTGATCCTTTGCTTCCAGAGGCCAAATCCTTCCTTCCTGCAGATTGACAGCTTCATGGCCCCAAGCTCCTTATAGTTCATTCCTGACCCCATACTTATATCTTATAGCTAACCTTGGAGGTATACTTAGACTGTTAAATCCTTTTTGAGTAACCTCCCTCTGATACCACTTGAAAGTTATTACTGCATGGTTAGCTAGTCACTTGGAGGGGGGTGAATAGGACTTTGAAATTTCTTAAGCCTTTTTGTTGTTTACAAACTAAGGGATCTAGAGCTTCTCCTTAATACCTGCAATATAAAATAAGAATAAGCAACACAACACATCACAACACACAAGTATTTATAGTGGTTCCCCAATTGGGTACATCCACTTTCCCTCCCACCTTTCTAACTTATGTTAGACAGACACAAACTCCTCGAAAATGCTCCTCAGAGCTTACACCTCAGGCCCTCAGCCTTACACTCAGGTTCTCTTCAGAACCCTAACTCAAAACCACAAATATTCCTACCTCAGATCCCTGCAGTGCTCCTACAGCTCAGTGGTCCTCAAACCACCTACCTCAGCCTTATCTCTAAGGCCTATAGCTCAGGCTTTTCAGCCCTACAACTTCAGGCACAAGGCCCAACTCTCAGAGTGCTGCAGCACTCCGACAGCTCAGTACCCTTCCAGGTACCTACCTTAGTGCCATTCCAGGCACCTACAGCTCAGTGACAAACTTGTCACCTACCTCAGGCCAAAAGGCCCTACACTCAGTCTCCACCAAGACCTACACTCAATTACACACTTATCACCTATAGCTCAGTGACTCAACAGTCACCTACCTAAGCCTTATCACTAAGGCCTACTACTCAGGATGGGAGGACAGCCCTACTCTCAGATCCACACTTGGATCCAACCTCAGTACCCCAGCAAGGCACCTACCTCAGTGACTAATTAGTCACCTACAACTCAGGCATAAAGTGCCCTACAGATCAGATTCAGGTAAACTGAATCCTATAGGAAATTAATCATGTAAATTGAAAAACTAACTCAGAAATAAATCTCTGAGTCTACCTTACTGGACTGAGAAGATATCAGTCCAGCCCACTTGCTGTAGAAGGAATTAGTCTTCTTCTACAGCTACAAATTTCTCTGTTGTACTGAAGACAGCTATCTGCTATTGAAGGCTCACAGCCCTTTACACAGTTATCTCATGTTGCTGATTGAATGAATCAGCCAACTTGTTCTCCAAGTAACAATGTTGCTGAACTGGAAGAAGCTTTAGCTATCTTTCTCTGCCTTACCGGCTTGCACAGCTGGACTTGGCTTTCAAGCTCGTTGGAGAAGATTAAGTCCAGCTGCCTCTCTTTTCTTTTTTGTCTTCTGTGCTTGTTGCCCTAATCCCATTTTCTCTTTTCTTTTTATATCCGTAGATTTGAATCAACGACACAATTTGAGTGTGGGCCTAGCTAAGGATGGTGAGCGCAACTTCGCTCAGAAGCGGACAAATAGTATCTTCCATCGCTACTGTAGCTTTCCCGCAACGGCATGAAGTACTTGGACTAAGCTTAACGAACGTCGAGCTGAGATCGACGAACTCTTTACTGAGCTCGATGAACTTCCGAATCTCCAACTTTACATTTAGCTCGACGAAATGTGAGCTTTGCTCGACGAACTCTGAATCTTTAACCTTTAACTTGAGCTCGACGAAAGGTGATCTTAGCTCAACAAACTCTGAACTTAGTTCGGCGAACTCCACTTTCTGGATATAGAAAATTTCTATTAGCTTTTCCTCAGCTGTTTCTTCTCAACTATCTTAGCAGTTTCTTCTTCATAGCTGAGACTCTTCTCTCTCAGCGATTCCTTCTCAACTATCTCAGTGATTTCTTATTCACAGCTGAGAATGTCTTCTATCTCAGCAGTTTAGCATAGACCAATCACTTCTCTCAACATTTTGTGTTGAGCTTCTTAGCTGTCTCAGCAGTTTTGCTGAGACATTCTTCTCAGCTGTCTTAGCAGTCTCAGCAGTCTCGGCGGTTTTGCCGAAGTCAGATTGTCGGACTTCCAGCTTTCTCTTTCTATTCACCTGTCCAATCAAGGACAACCTGCATACAAGAACTCAAGCACACATCAAATACATTATGCCCCTTAGCATGATTGTTGATGCCTCTTCAAATCCTAAGGAATATTGAAGGCACAATTCACAACAATGTTTATTGGCGACATCCTCATCTATTCAAGGACAGAGGAGGAGAATGTGCATCATCTGGCACTTATTCTAGAGAAGCTCTGAGAGCACAAGTTGTATGCTAAGTTTAGCAAGTGCCTGTTTTGGCTGAAAGAGGTGGCCTTTGTGGGCCATATTATCAATGGAGCAGGACTAGCAGTGGACCCAGCAAAGGTTTAGGCAGTACGGGATTGGCCACCGCAAAAGACTCCCACTGATATGAGGAGTTTCCTAGGACTTTCCGGTTACTACCGGAAGTTCATAGAGGGTGTCTCTCAGATTGCCCTCCCACTCACATCTCTGATGAAGAAGGAGACTCCATTTGTTTGGACGCCACAGTGTGAGTCTTCCTTCCTAAAGCTGAAGGGTCGACTTACCTCAGCCCTATTCTTGCCCTTCCATCTAGGAAGGAAGGATTTTAGGTTTATACCGACGCATCGTATCAGGGGATGGGTGTCGTTCTGATGCAGAACTGGCACGTGACAGCTTATTCTTCCAAACAACTAATGAAATAAGAGCAATACTACCCGGTGCATGACTTTGAGATGGGAGCGGTTATCTTTTCTCTAAAGATCTGGAGACACTATCTCTACGGTGTCCACTGCGATATCTTCTCAGACCACAAGAACCTAAAGTACGTGGACATGCAAAAGGAGTTGAACATCCGACAGAGACGCTGGGTAGAATTTTTGTCAGACTATCAGTATACCATGCACTATCATCCCAGGAAGGCCAATGTGGTAGCAGATGCTCTGAGCCGGAAAGCCACCACATCAGGAGCAGAGCCTCAGTTGACTGCTATGGAGCTGGTGTAGATGTTGGAAGAGATGCAAATATCTCTGGTATACGAGGATGATCAAGAGCTTTACGAGGAGTACCTAGTATCGATGAGAACTATTGACGACATCCAGGATCGCATCAGGGACGGGCAGAAGTTGGATGCGAGGATGGAGCCGATATTTAGGGCCTTGGAGGAAGGCACGACATGGGATTACTCACTGAGAGATGGGCTGCTATGATTCAGAGGCCGATTTTATGTACCGGTAGGAGGCCGAATTTGAGAAGACATCATGACAGAGGCACACTACAGTAGATATTCAGTGCACCCCGGGATCACAAATATGGCAGCGGATCTGAGGAAGACAATGTATTGGCCGGGCATGAAAAAGGATATCACATTCTTTGTGACGTGCTGCGAGGCTTGCTAGCTCGTAAAGGTGGAGTGCAAGAGTCCGGCCGGGTTATTGAAGCCACTTCCGGTGCCGGAGTGGAAGTTTGAGGACAAAGCCATGGATTTTATACATGGGCTGCCCCAATCTCATGCGTGGAATGACTCAATTTGGGTGATCATCGATAGGTTGATGAAGGTGGCTAAGTTTATTCTAATTAGGAAGGATGCACCGGTCGGTGATCTGGTATGAAAATTTATGGAGCAGTTTGTCCTCTATCATGGAATGCCCAGGGCGATCATGTCAGATCGGGATGGATGGTTTATGACCAAGTAGTGGATGTCAGTTCAGGCCTACCTAGGCTCTCGGTTGACCTTCAGCACGACTTTCCACCCTCAGACGGATGGGCAGATGGAGCACACCAACCTGACACTAGAGGATCTTTTATGTTGTGCATTTTGGACCGCGGAGAGACCTGGAAGAGACTATTACCGCTGATCGAGTTCTCCTACAATAATAGTCATCAGTACATCATAGGCATGGCCCCTTATGAGGCCCTATACAGACAGAGGTGCAGGACCCCACTATATTGGATCCAGGATGAAGATCCTAAGACACTTGACTCGGAGTTAGTGGAGGATATAGATGCTCAGGTGAGATTGATACGGGATAGGATACTGGAGGCCCAGATCAGACAGACCAAATACTATGATGCGCGGCATTGTCGGGTGGTGTTCCAGGTGGGAGACCGGGTTTTCTTTAAGATACGATCGATGCATGGAGTCTCGCGGGTTCGCGGGAGGAAGATGCTCAGTCCAAGATACATGGGGCCTTATAGGATCCTGGAGAGGATCGTCCCTTTGGCTTACAAACTAGAGCTACCACCGGAGTTAGCGGGATTGCACGATGTATTCTACGTCTCTTCTCTTCGGAAGACTCTACTACGACCTGAGCTGCTAATTTACACTACAGATGGACCAGTGGCTTCGGATCGATCAGTCAGCATGAAGCCGGTTAGGATCATTGATGCAGTAGTACGGGTCTTGCGATACAAGAAGGTTCCGCTTATCAAGGTCATGTGGAGGAACCATAGGAAGGAGGAGCACACCTGGGAGCCACGGGACTTGATGCGGAAGAGGTATCCGAGTGTCTTCGAGTCAGGTAATTTTATTATTATTATTTTCTGGGGATGTTACATACTTTCACTTCAGCAGAAATCCCGTAGGCCTAACCTTAATTTCGGGGAAGAAATTTTAATTTTTTATATTAGGATTTATAACATCCCTCAAACAACTAGACCCCTAAGAGTAGTTTTGTCATGACTAGGTCATAACAAAACTCTAAGATGCCTAAGAAGACTAAATGAACTTAGGCTTGAGGATGAAAACCACCTTGGGCTGCTAATAGTAATTTTAGATTATCCACAATAGGGTTTGAATTTAGGGCTTCAACTTGACTCCATGACCCCACCATGGCACCCCTAACCCTAGGGGAGGCCAATGGGTCACCAAGGACCCATTGGGGTTAACCAAAAGGGTCAAGTTGACCAAGTCAACCCAAACCCTAATTAGGTCAAACTAAGCTCACACATGGTAAATTGATCTCCCCTTAACAAAAGGGACCCACCTATTGTAACAACCCGACCCATTAAATAACAGACGGCGAGGTCACAGGTTAATACCAAATACCACGCATCCTAACTCAGAGCATTCTAGCGGAAGTTTACAAGTTATACTAACTCAATCCATGAATGTCCACTACTATATAAATAACTCATTTATATACAAGACCAGGAATGTTAACAAGCACACCGCTCACGGCCTTAAGGCCTTACAAATTTATCTTTACAAACATACGACATCATACATCGGCACGCAGGCCGGCCACACATGAAATCCAAAGCTTTGCACGGCTTTCGAGGGCCTAACAACAACTGCAATAAGGGCTTCAGCCCGTTCAATCCATTTCAGCCCGCAACACCTGCACATGGACGTCCACCCCAAGGGTGATAAACAAAGCAACGGTCAGCATTCAGCTGACCAATTATAATGAACCTACCCCTTACCCGGGGTAGTGGTTCCTTCCCTGCATGTAATATAGTCTCAACACATACATATATAACACACAACATCACAAACGCTGGCCTAAGCGCCAGACGCTTCGTGCACTCAGAGCATGATTATGGTGTACAAAAATCCTCAAGGTCCCACCACCGATTCGAGGTGTTTAGCTTTTTGGTCGGGCATAAGCCTTCGAACACACGCCGGAGACCTCACGCACCCGACTCACGCAGAGGCATTCACCTCACGACAATTGTGAGCACTATATGTCGACCTACCCAAGTAGTGTAACAAGCCTAGGGAAATCGCCCCCGCTGCATTGCCACCCATCGATCGCTCACCTGATACTACAATTTAACTTGTTGGACATGGGAATCAGCCTCCAAATGCATGTCGGAGACCTCTCGCACCAACCCACTCAGAGGTAACTGCAATCCATCTCATAACACTGGCATACGGTGCCCCTTTTCCATTCTCACAATACAGCTCGTGCCGAGCTTACAATCAAAGGAGCTATACCAAGCCTCCTTACCACATTTCACAAGCATCCTCACACGCTCCGCAAGCCATTCGATATATACTCGGAGTCTTCTCCGGATCGCACATCACCAATCCAGACTATACATCCAGATGGGCTTCACACAGCATGCCTATTCCGTACTACACACTTCCGGATCTAGATGCAGACACCACCGCTGGAATCACTTACGCTCTTCCATCTTTTGATGGAGGATTCCATAAAGATACATGCATAAACAAAGGGCTTCACCTGCCCAAGGAAGAAAGACTGTTACCCTTGACGATCGCTTCGGCGCCATGGAAAACTAGTCGGATGGAAACCACCGCGGCGGCCTTGCCTCCACAACGCTGCCCTCGGCTCTCGAAATGGACCGCTGAAGCTTCACCGGCGGTCGGAAAGCTTCTCCTTCTTCCTTCCTTGCTCTCCTCTCTCTCTTCACTTAGAAAGAGAAAGGCTAAGATGAGAATTAGATATCCATTTCTATTCTTGGCCTTATAAGAGCAGGGATGATCTGGGACCACAGGATCCAAAGAGAAGGGAACGAACGGCCTCGATTGCTTGGAAAAGCATCTAAACAGGGCTGACACAGCCTGTGACACGCCCGTATCACAGGCCGTGTCCCTTGAGCGGTTTAGGAATCGACTCAATCTGGAACAGAACACGGGCCACGACACGCTTGTGTCACTCCCTGACACGCCCGTGTCAACCAGTACACGGCCGTGTGGATGGCCGTGTCACCTCACCAACACAAGGCCAAAACACCCGAAAAGAACACGGCTAAGGCACACTCCCATGTCCTCGGCCGTGTGCTCAACAAGCCCCTATGACACGCCCGTGTCATAGGACGTATACCACACTCAACGCCACTCCACTCAACGCCACTCAACACCACTCCAGAATTCACCCGAGCAGGACACGCCCGTGTCCCAGGCCGTGTTGCCGCTCGACGATCAGAGAGCTCAAGTCGACGAAACCAGAACACGCCTTGGGATAAGCCCATATCTCAGGCCGTGTGCACTCGACACGCCCTGGGACACGCCCGTGTCACAGGCCGTGTCACCCAGCCTGAACCCATATTTGGGACTTAGGGTTTTTTGGGTGTTACAATCCTCCCCTCCTTATAGAAATTTCGTCCCGAAATTTAGCGCAGCAAATCCAACAACACAGACATTCCTTTGATACAAATATCCACAAAATGATCCGGGTTTACGCTTCCTACGTTCTCACACCAACAAAAGTGTTTGCACAAACATACATACAATAAACGAGGTACAACTCACCAGCAATAAAGTCAAGTGCACCCTCCACTTTATTTCCGCTCATCCGCGTCTTTAAGCAACTTTGTGACAGCCTCCTGCAACTCTAGGTTAAACACCCGAGGCTGTTGTCCTTCATAGTGTGAGCTTTGGGGCTCCTGCACGCCGAGATTGTACACTCACGGCTGCGCCTGGGATGCAGATGATTCTGCCACTGCCTTACCTTTTTCCTCATAGGACGCGCCTGTCTTTTGCTCACTCTTTGACGGGCATTTCCAACAGTAATGGGTTATATGCCCCAGCTTTCCACAAATGAAAAAGGTACGCAAATCAACACGTCCTTGACCAAACATTGCGCCCGAAGCAACATCTGAAGACGTTTGTTCAGCAGGATTGAACCTCTTCTTATCCCGTCTCCTAAACTCCGACTGTTCGGACTGCGGGACTTTGAACTCCGACTTATCCGCCGCCAAGTTCTTCTTGTCATGTACTCGTTTCAAATCTTTTTCCAACGCACAGGCTGTATCTACTAAGGCTTCGAAGCCTTGGTTCACTGAACTCGGAAGCTCCAATCTCAACTCATCTCGGAGTCCCTCATAAAATCTGTTCATCTTCCACGCTTCTTCTGCAAAAGTCGACCCTGCATAACGTCCCAGCCTAGTAAATTCATGCAGGTAGTCATCCACAGTCTTCTCACCCTACACCAGACATTGAAATTTGCTCTCCATCGCAATTCTCCGCGATACTGGCAAATATTTTGCCCAAAACAACCTGGAGAATTCGTCCATCGAAATCTCTCCCAAGCCTCTGCCTGCCAACTGGTGCATCTCGACGTATCCCACAACAGTCTCGTCTCTCCTTCCAGTAAGAAAGTGGCTAACGTCACTCTCTGGCCCTCATCAATCCGGTGCGCGATCAGGATCCTCTTCACTCTTTCAAGACAATCTTCTGCCTACGTTGGGGAATGAGCCTCGACAAATGTAGGTGGATGAAAATCCATAAATTGCTTCAATTGCTCGTCAGTCGCTCGCTCGTCCACTCGAGCTTCCACCCGCTCTTGACTTGCACCAACCCGAACTGGATCTACGACAGGCCTTGCCTGCCCAATAGGTTGTGCTTGAAGCATGGCAAATACCGCCTCCGAACCTAGCCGTACAGTTTTCGCAGAAGGAGGAGGTGTGGGAACCTCGGCTGGTGCCGCACTCTCATCCGAACGCTGGGGCTTCGACTGCCCAGCACCACTCCTTATCACCTAGAAGTGAACAAGATGACAATAATAAACCTCCAATCAAAAACGGTATATCACCGGAATACACCCACGCACATTCCTAGTGGACATTCTTGAGTTCAGTATGTTAAAACGGTTCGCACGTACACGTGCTAGCCACCCGACAAAAGAATTCGGCCACGAATTCAAAAGCGGAAAACCGAGAGGCCTCGATTGCTTGGAAAAGCATCTAAACAGGGCTGACATGGCCTGTGACACGCCCGTGTCACAGGCCGTGTCCCTTGAGCGGTTTAGGAACCGACTCAATCTAGAACAGAACACGGGCCACGACACGCCCGTGTCACTCCCTGACACGCCCGTGTCAACAAGTACACGGCCGTGTAGATGGTCGTGTCACCTCACCAACACAAGGCCGAAACACCCGAAAAGAACACAGCTAAGGCACACGCTCATGTCCTCGGCCGTGTGCTCAACACGCCCCTGTGACACGCCCTGTCACAGGCCGTATACCACACTCAACGCCACTCCAGAATTCACCCGAGCAGGACACGCCTGGGACACGCCCGTTTCCCAGGCCGTGTTGTCGCTCGACGATCAGAGAGCTCGAGTCGACGAAACCAGAACACGCCCTGGGACACGCCCGTGTCCCAGGCCGTTTGCACTCGATACGCCCTGGGACACGCCCGTTTCCCAGGCCGTGTCACCCAGCCTGAACCCATATTTGGGACTTATGGTTTTTGGGGTGTTACACCTATACCTTCCTAAGCCCTAAGGGGGGCCAATGGGTCACTAAGGACCCATTAGGGACAACCAAAGAGGCTAAGTTGACCAAAGTCAACCCTAGCCCCATAATGGTCAAAGTGCCCTAACTAAGGGTCAAGTGGCCTCCAAGGTGCACAACCAACCCTACCCAACCCTTCCTAGACCTTAGGGGACGCCAATGAGTCACTAAGGACCTAATGGGATCAACCCAAAGGCCAATTTGACCAAAGTCAACTCAACCTAGGTTTAAGTCAAACTAACTCAAGTTGGCCTAGCCTAGCCCAATCCATTTAGGTTAAGCCCAATTGAAGTGGTCCACTAGCCTTATGAGGTTCACAAATTTACCTAAAATTCCTCTCTTTTTTTGGAAGTGATGACTAGGAGAGAGAGAACTCCATTTGCCCTTTTATGGAGGAGAGGGAAAATAAGGAGGAGAGCCATTCATGGCCAAGGGAGGCCAAGGGCCTCTCGATTCATTCCCAATTGCTGGATTCATCTCCCTTGATGAATTAGGAGAAGATCAAGACGCTGACCAGGCTCTACAAGGGCTGGATTCAGTGGGCTCTTCATTGGCCGAAAATCCCCTTCATGACCATTAATGGTCATTGATGCTACACCCCCATCTTCCCCATTTGTTCATCGTAAAAGATCCCTAGACTCCCAGCAGCCGTTTCCACCTTTTCCATACAGCATTAGAGACCTTCTGCTGTACTATTGCAGAGCACCTGCAAGCTCAAAATCTTGCAATGGCGACACGGCGATCGGCCCAACTCCAACCCTCCCAAAATGTCCTATCCCACTTATCTTTCTCGGTGGATAGATCTCTATCCATTGGCCGCACGGTTTGGGATAAAATGACCCCAAATCGGCTAAGCCAAAAACTCTAGTTTTGGAGCTTTAAATTCCATGCCTAAATCCCGATTCCGGCCACCTCCGGCCGGCCTACCCCCACTTATCGCTGTCCACCACCCAAATGAAGGTGGTGGTGGCATTGGCCGGCCGGGGAGGCGCTCAGGTGGCCGACAAATCACCTGCCAAAACTGCCCAGGATGGGTTACTGTGAGCCGTCGGTTTCATGGTGATGATGAACAGATCCCGTCCATCCTTGCGCCAAGATTCGTGCAGGATCAAATAAATATATTTTCATTTAATTCAATTATGCTACATAAAATGCACCGGATGTTTTGATTTATTAAAAATACTTAGAGGCCTTATATGGAAAAATATTCTATATAAATTTATAGCTCTTGATGTCTATTTTAATTTAAAATTATTTTCAACCAATTTGGGTCTCTGATCAAACCACAACACTCTATATGGTGCAACCTATACATAGGCTTGACAAGAGACAAATCTGAGTGCCCCCACTAAAACACTCATCCAAATGCTTTACAATTTCGGTCATAGCTTAGTCTCACCTATTTCTCTGACATATCCAAAAATGGGAATTTTTGGAAAATAATCTCCTAAAGGTTTTTTTAAAATTTAATAAAATATATAAGAATTAACTTAGGGGTCTAATGACCTCAAAACAAACCTAAATTTTGGTGGATGTCCAATATGGTTATGATATGACCTTGGTAAAAATTTCAGCCCATTTGGGTTAATTTGAGAAGGTATTGGTGTTACCAAAATTTGGTCCCTTAAGGGTAAATTAGGGCAAAAGGGTGCTTGGGGCATGGAGGGGCGAATTCTCACCCAAAGGGGATGGGACTTTGGCCAGAGCCTCAAGGATAGTTAAAATACCCTCACTTGGAGTTTGGAGTGGATTTGGGTGGATTTGCCTTAGGACCCTAGTTCAAACCCTAAGGTTGAACTTTGGGGGTTTGTGAAGGACATAGGGTGATATGTCCTTGTATGGACTTGGAGTTTAGCCCATGTGATCTTAGAATGGTGAATAACCCTAGGAAGTAATTCTAGGACTTTTAGAGTTTACATCCCCTTTATAACAACTTAGGACCGTTTAGGGCACTTTTACACTTGATTTTATTATTGTATCATAGGACTTTGGATGATCTTGAAATTTAGGCAATGCCCAAATAATATTTCTATTAAGCTCTGGAAATTTTAGTGAAAATTTTAGATCAGTATTTGAGATATTTCATTAACAATTCTTGTAGTTGCCCAAATCATTAAGAAATTTATTAAGAGGTATCTACATATTGAAAACTTATGAAAATTGGTACGTGGACCTTTTAGGTCATTGATGAGCTCTATGAATTTTTATAGAATAATTGGAGGACTGACTATTTAGGTTGCTTTACAAGGTGCTTAATATAGATTTATTTTAAATAATTTAATTATGTTATCAAATAAGCTTGGAAAATAATTATACTTGGTCAATACTCTCTCCTACTTGTGATTGTCACCTGGTTATTTTCCTATAATTTTTGGATGAATAATTCTATTTTTCCCCTAAATATCCTAATATTGCAATTGTTTGTTCAGTAAATTATTGATGGTCAAATTCATCTTGAAAAATTGGGATTTATGGGTATTTACAATTATTTTGATGATATTAACCTATCATAATTTTGTTAAGACCATGCCTAGTCAGACAACTGTACTTGATGTTCAAAAGCATTATTGGCTTAATTTTCAGGAAAATATAATAAATGCCAAATAAATTAGGAAAAATGTTATCTTTTGGATTTAACCTTAAATTATCATGATAGACCCTCGGTAATAATCATAGGTCATTTATATGAATAATTGGAGGGGTCACCATGCATGCACACCATGTAGCTCAATAGGTCTACACAAAGTATAATGCTGTAGAAGTAGGGTAACATGTGGCCCTTTGTATGAAATGATAAGATAGTTGGTGTACCTCGTCTGGGTTAAAATAAGTTGGGTCACCAAAATAAGGTAGGTTGTGTGATCCCAGTTGCGCGAGGGCAGAGTTGAGCTCGGGATCGACGATAGATCGTCTTTTTCCTAGAAGATGACTAGATACACTTAGGTTTATATCAAGTGTAAAATCAAGAAAGTTTTGGAACATGGGTAGTTATATATAATAATAAGTACCTTGTAAAAGGGAGCTTTGGGCTTCAGCCCATCGTAGTTCCTAGTGCCCCCGAGAGCCCTTCACAGGGAATGCCCCGGGCAGTCCAAGGTTAACCTTAAATCGTAAGATTAAAATGTTGAAGAGCAATTAGATATAATAGTACTTCACTTTTGCTCACCCCGGTGACTCGAGAGGTTAGCTTGTTTAGGTTATTCGAGTAGTAGGCTCAGTGGTTATGAAAACGGGCAAGTTTGCCCGGCGAGTCGAAGGCTCAGAAGTTAGTTATAACAGACAGGTTATTCCGGCAAGCCAACGGCTCGGGAAAATTCATGGCTGCATGTGCATAAAGTGGTGGGTCCTCGATATTTGATGGTCGTTCACCCGACATCGATACGATGGCTCGGCAAGTGTGGTTTACACTTAGCCAAGGAAAAGACTAGAGGTGGGTCAGCATAGTATGTGGTGACTCTGGTGTGTCCTTCAGAGGCATACGTAAGGGCTAGGCCTGGTAGCGTGAATACCAATCTAGGAGTGCAGTGGACTGACCCACTATCTCAGTTGGCCACTACGAAGGCTCCTGGGAGTGAAGCTAGCTTCCTAATAGGGGGAACTAAAGATCCGTGCACATAGATTTGCGTGTGTGTGTTGCACTTGCATGAATCATGTCATAACATATCACCACACACATACTTGCATATAACATGACACCTCATCGTATAAATTGGTATGAGATTTTTTATATGATGGGAGCCTTATAAAAGACCCCTTAACTTATAAGTTTGTATGAGCATTCATATAAGTTAAGGTTATTTATTTCTTTGTATACTTTTCATATACTTACTGTACTACTCTACTTGTTTATATTACGTCTTATTATAGAATTGCTAGCATGATTTTCTTTTTATATCTCTATAAATGTTACAATTTACCTGCTAGATAGTTCCACTGTCACCTGCTAGATAGTTTCATATCTTTCCTCCCGTATGGTGCCTAGGAGCCACTAGGGGAGGGGTGGGGGAAATTAGGCTTAGTCTTTTGACTAACAGTCGGTGGACCAAACATTTCATGGACTCCAGATTGGGGACAGGGAGCAGACGTAGGAGATATGGAACCAGCGGAGTACGATTCAATTGGATGTGGGCCAGTCTAGTACAGGAGCACCAGCCTCCGGCTCCGTGAGTGATTAGTTTTACTTAGCTTCCGCGAGAGTGATGTAGTGAGGATTTGCTGTACCGGGCATAAGCCCAATAATATTCCTATTATATTGATCTATTTCAGTACTTATATTACTATGTAGAATTGTTGTGATTTCGGTTTCATAGATTATATGTGATTTGTGGACTTGACTTTATTGTCTTCTCGCACTTGTACTTTTACTTCTTGATGTTCATCTTTGCCGGTAGAATGGGCGTTTTATAGTAGAGACCCTCCGTAGTGTCGGTGTCACCACAAAATGGTGGTTCTGGGCATAAGACCCAGTAACGTTGCAAAAAAAGGGGTCTTGCACTAATGCACTCACTTCCTTCATGGACATGATAAATAGATTTTATAAAGATTTCTTAGATCATTTTTGTAGTCGTTTTGATCGACGATGTTTTGGTATATTCCCAAAGTGCTGAGGAGCATGCCCAGCACTTGCGTTTAGTTCTGTCTACTTTAGGAGAGCAAAAGTTGTATGTGAAGTTGAGTAAGTGTGAGTTATGGGCTTCTCAAGTGTCCTTTTTGGGTTATGTTGTGAATAAGGATGGAATTTCTGTTGACCCAGAAAAGATAGCTACTGTGATGGATTATAAAAGACCATACACGCCTAAAGAGATTAGAAGCTTCTTAGGGTTTGCAAGCTATTATAGAAGGTTTGTGGACAGATTCTCTTTATTGTCTGCACCTTTGACTAAGCTTACACAGAAGAATTCTCCGTTTGTGTGGAGCGATGAGTGCGAAGGATCCTTTTAGGAATTGAAAATGAGATTGTGCACTGCTCCAGTGTTTACTTTACCTACCGAAGGAGTGGAGTATACTATTTATGTGGATGCATCGCTTGTCAGGCTTGGATGTGTCTTGATGCAGGAGGAAAAGGTGTCTGCGTATGGGTCGAGACAATTGAAGGTTCACAAAAAGAATTATCCTATGCATTATTTGGAGTTTGCGGTAGTAATTTATGCCCTGAAGCTTTGGATGCATTTGTTATATGTCGCGCTATGCAAGATTTATATAGACCACAAGAGTTTGAAGTGCGTCTTCACTCAGAAGGAGTTGAAACTATGCCAGAGAAGATGGATGGAATATGTTGTGGATTATGAAGTTGGTATTATTTACCATCCCGATTCCTCAAAGAAGTAAAGAGATTTGAAACATATTATTGGATGGTATTGGATAAAGGATGGTGTTGCCAAGTTCGTGTCTAAGTGCTTCACCTATAAGCGTGTTAAATCAAATCATAGAAGGCCTGGTGGTAAGCTGACGCCTTTGGATATTCCAAGTTGGAAGTGGAAGAGGATCTCTATGGACTTTATTACCGGTTTGTCGAGGTCTCCCTGAGGGCATGATTCTATTTGGGTCATAGTTGATAGATTGATAAAGTGTGCTCACTTTGTGCCTTTTAAGATTGGCTATTCTATGAAGAAGATAGCAGAATTATATTTGGAAGAAGTCAACAGACTGCATGGAGTGCCGGTAAGTTTTGTGTCAGATCGAAACTCTAGGTTTATGTTGTGTTTATGGCAGAGTTTGCGAGTTTTGGTTACTGGCCTTAAGTTTTCTTCCATTTTTCATCCGTAAATCAATGGTCAATCGAAGAGAGAGTTGATTAGACTTTGGATGATATGATTAGGTGTTATATCCTGGACTGTGGTGGAGACAAGGACGAGCGTCTTAGGCTGATGGAGTTTTCTTATAATAACAGTTATTAGGAAAGTTTGCAGATGGCCCCCTTCGAGACTTTGTACGAACGGCTTTGTCGAACGCCCTTATTTTATGCTGAGGTTTTTGAGAGAACGTTGTTGGGTCCGGAAGCCTTAGAGTAAATGAGTATTTCTAAGACACAGGAGAGTTACGAGAAGTATGCTAATCGATGAAGGGTTGATCTGGAATTTGCAGTTGGGGACATGGTTTTTCTGAATGTTTCTCCGATGTCTGGTGTTAAGAGGTTTGGATGGAACCGCAAGTTGGATTCCAGGTATGTGGTGTCACAACCCGCATTTTCTCCGAATTAAGAATTATCAGAGTAAGAGAAAACACGCGTCGTGATGCCACGTCAAGCAGGGGATAACTGCTGACGCTCAGGCAAAACCAACTACCAACTTAATGAAAGAAAATCATGTGATTAATGATTAGAAAATCAGTTATAATTAGAGTCTGTATCCCTCGGCTCAGTGGATCACCTAGTCCACAAAAGAAAAACTATATTTATACGCTGCGGAAAAATACTTTATTTAGATTTGACATCCTAAGGAGCACATAAGGGTCCCAAGAGAACCACTCATGCTATGCAAGACCCTACATTCAATTTATATAATATATAAGAAAACGGTCTTTATACGTGATTTGGAAAAATAGTGATTTCGCTTTATAAAACATGCTGATCATGAGCTTTATTTATAATAACAATTATAGTTTAAAAATAACTAGCAACCTAGCATAAAACCTTCTCAGAGCAAGTAGACTATCTCCAGAAAATGGTAGCAGCAATAGTATATATCTAGTACAAGGTAAAAACTACCAGTGGGCGCCAACAACCTGACACGAACCCACTAGCACAAATATATGTCTATAAGAAAGTACTGAAAACAACCTCACTAACAAGGTAAACAGAACTCCAAGGTCCGGAAGTCCACCAACAACACCACCTCCAACTAGCCACCAGACTGGCTACAGCTCAGAACCTGGGGTATTCCAAAAGAAAACAGAATACCTCAGCAAGCTAAACAAAGAAAAACTGCATGAAAGAGTCAACCAAAGGAAAAAGTAACAGAAAAACATGCAGTAGAAAGAGTCACAACTGTCCACAACAGGACCACAAGAAATGCACAACGTGCAAAGCAACAGCAACGACCCAGCCCAGGAACCACATCCTGCAGGGCCTACTAGGCTACCAAGAGCCAGAATGTTGCAAACTACCAAAGAAGAAACTTCTAACACCCTAAACTGTGGGAAGTGATAGTAGCAAAAACAACAACGAGGAACCGGATCGAAGGCAAACGCAGTCCCCCAATCCACCATGTCCAAGTCAAAAGCTCGAGGGTCAACACGTGAAAACACAAGGGACCTTCCACCCGACATGCCCAGCCCGTACCTGGAGCAAGAAAACATGGGTGGCCTTGGCTATATCACTCAACTCCACCCCCATAAAGAGCTACAACCACCACTACTAACCACGACCCACGATTCGGCCTTTAGGAAAATAAAGAAAACGGCCGACAAGGAAAACCCAGAAATTCAACTGGAAATCCACTCGGAAATGAAATACAAGGTAAAGGAAGAGTGTTGAAATAAACCAACACGACTAGGCGTTGAGTGAAACCCACTCAGTGCCTACCTAAACTTTGGCGTTGAGCGAGCTAGCCTCACTCGCCGCCAAAATAATACCACTACCCACAAGCCCACTAAAGAATGCGGAGCTCGACGACAGTCGAACGACCAAGGCAGAAGATCCAGAACTCGAGTAGTTGCCTGCCACTTGAGTATCTAAACTCCCGCACTCGAAACCATCTAAATTCGCCTAGCAACAGAAAATATACAAAGCGCACGATCAGTAACGCACGATCAGTGGTCGTGCGCACTCATCGGCTGATGATCGTGCGAAGCGAACCTGGAAAACCTGACAGAAAACCTAGCAACTGCGCACGATCAGTGTCGCACGACCACTGGTCGTGCGCACTGTTGCCAGCGCTCGTGCGATTTTCCGAGACAGAACTTTGGAAACTGAAAGACAGCCGCGCACGAGCAGAGGCACACGACCAGTGGTCGTGCGCCCTAACGGTTGATGACCGTGCGCGGTCAACCTGCACCGTTTGGAATTTCCCGAACGACACTGGAACGCGCACACGACTCACGCCACTGCAGTAGCAACAGACAACTATCAACGCCGCGCACCACTACCATACGAACTATGCCTAATCATTCGAGTAATACCATAACGAAAATCGGCATCCACACCCCCCTCCTAACTCTCCCTCTCGGCTACACCCGAACCAGAGCAACAATCAAAATAAAGGAAAACAACGGCTCCATGCCGACAATTTGGATTCCAATCATCACAAAATAGGGGGGGGGGGGGTTTCAATAGGAAGAACTAAGCCCTATAGTTAGCAAGAAAATGAGAACAACAAGGCCTCTAACCTGGGCTAACCGGGATTTCAATTTCATCAAGAAAATTCAAAAAAAGGAAAACTTGGCAAGGGCAAGAATACCACTTGCCTCAATCACAGCGAAGCTTTGGACTGCTTTCCTCCTCTTCGCACGGATCAAAACGGCCGCAACACCTAAAACAAAAACTCGGCCATTAATGGCGGAAAACTTCCAAAACCGAAAATTCCAATCCTCCCAGAACTCCACGAAAATCGAATTTCTTACCGCAGGAATGAAGGTCTTGACGAGAGCAATCCAAATCCACTCTCGGAATCGAATTCCGTCCACAAACGCTCCGGGAATCGGCGTCCGAAGGCAAGGGTAGGCGATTTCTCCGTTTCCTCGTACAGGGCCGGCGGTTTCAAGCGTGAAGAAGATGATCGGGGGTTTTATTCTATATATATATATATATAATTATATAATTATATAATTAATTACAAAGTTACATAAAGCACCACATCGACGCGAAAACCGAACTACCTCGGAATTCGACGAAATTCGTACCGTAGCTAAATACCCACGCTACGAACACAACGGCGAAGTCGAAATTACTTTTCGACAAACAGAACTCGAGTTATACCCAAATAAAGCCAAACACCAACATCCCCCCGAGAGGCCACACCGGGTCACCCAAAACGACTCGGCTTGCTAGGGAGATCTTGCCAACAGGCTACAGAATAGGGCACTCAGTTCTAAGGAGCTAAACCACACTCCACAAATGGCACAAGCCACGGAAACGCGTCATCGTAACGCCAAACGAGAATAAAAATAATCGCTGAAAAAACGGGGCGTTACAGTCACCCCCCCTAAAAGAAAGTTTCGTCCCGAAACTTTACGCATAACCCTCCTACAAAAGAAGGAAAAGTAACAAACAGAAGTTACAAAGGGAAACATACCGATCAAATCAGCGAAACAAGTGAGGGTACGCCCTCTTCATGGCCGACTCTAGCTCCCAAGTCGCGCTCTCCAAATCCTGGTTTTTCCATAGAACTTTCACCATCGGTATGGACTTCTTTCGTAGCACACGCTCCTGAGTATCCAAAATACGAACTGGCACCTCAACAAAAGAGAGGTTGGGCTCCAACTGGGGCACAACATCCAAGAGTTGCCCACTGCTGCGCACACACTTCCGCAATTGGCTAACATGAAAAACATTATGAACACCAGGGAAGTTCGCTGGCAAATCCAATCTATAAGCAGACACACCAATCCGCTCCAAGACCTCAAACGGGCCCACATACCTTGGGTCCAATTTCCGATTTTTACCAAATCTCTTCACAACAACCATTGGAGAAACCTTGAGGTATACATGATCCCCTACTAAAAACTCCAAAGCAGACCTACGCCGATTGGCGTTCTTTTCATACCTCTCCTGAGCTAACCGAAGCTTCTCCTGAATAAGCTTCACGGCGACTTCCATCTCTTCCAGAGCATCTGGACCCAACAAAGGCTTCTCACCAGCCTCAGCCCAAAACAACGGAGTCCTACAGCGCCTCCCATACAAAGCTTCGAACGGAGCCATCTGCAAGCTTTCCTGATAACTGTTATTATAAGCAAATTCCATGAGTCGCAGACGCTCATCCCACGCTCCACCGTGGTCTAAAATATAGCACCTGATCATATCCTCAACAATCTGATTGACCCGCTCCGTCTGCCCATTGGTCTGAGGGTGGTACGCAGTAGAATACCTCAGATCCGTGCCCAAACCCTCCTGCAGACTCTGCCAAAAACGAGAAGTAAACCGGGAGTCTCGATCAGAAATGATGCTAACCGGCACACTGTGGAGTCGGATGACTTCATTCAAGTACAACTCCGCTATCCTTCTCATCGGGTAATCAATCTTATAAGGCACGAAGTGAGCACACTTCGTCAATCTATCCACTATAACCCAAACAGAATCAAATCCTCTCGGGGATTTTGGCAAACCCGTAATGAAGTCCATAGATATACTCTCCCACTTCCAAGTCGGGATCTCTAGCGGAGTCAACTTACCACCAGGCCTTCCATGATCGGCCTTCACACGCTTGCAAGTGTGACACTCAGCAACATATCAGGCTATATCTCCTTTCATACCATACCACCAGGCAACTTGCCTTAAGTCACGGTACATCTTCGTAGATCCTGGATGGTAGGCAACGCTGGAACCATGAGCCTCACTGCAAATCATACCTCTAATGTCCCCAACAGCGGGAACGCAAAACCTGTCGCGGTACTTCAAAGTACCCGCATCATCAATAGTAAAATCTGGCAACTCTCCCTTCTCTGTCCTGGTAAAAAGGTGCAACAGATCCGGATCGTCCTTCTGATGCAGTCTAGTCAAAGAAATCCAGGACGGCTCTGCCACTGACAAACTACTCTGCAAACCACAGCATCCCACTGAAATATCCATAAGGAGGAACTCCTCAACTAACCGATCGGCGGAGAGGTTAAAGATCTTTCCCGTCTTTCGGCTCAGGGCGTCGGCCACCACATTGGCCTTGCCCGGATGATACTGGATTTCTACGTCATAATCCGCCACATACTCAAGCCACCGTCACTGACGCAGATTCAACTCCTTCTGCGTGAACACGTACTTCAGGCTCTTATGGTCAGTAAAAATCTTGCACTGAGCCCCATAAAGTAAGTGCCTCCACAACTTCAACGCATAGATAACCGCTGCAAACTCAAGGTCATGCGTTGGATAATTCTTCTCATGAGTCTTCAGCTGCCTTGACCCATAAGCGATTACTTTTCCATCCTGCATTAATACGCATCCCAGTCCTATATGCGAAGCATCCACATACACATCATAATTCACGCCCTCAGTAGGAAGGGTCAGAACGGGAGCAGTACACAATCTCCTCTTTAACTCCTGAAAAGCTTCTTCGCACTTCTCGCTCCAAACAAAAGCCACATTCTTCTGAGTCAGCTTGGTCAAAGGTGCGGCTAGAGAAGAGAAACCCTCCACGAATCTCCTGTAATAGCCAGCCAACCCTAAGAAACTTCTGATCTCCTTAGGAGTGTTCGGCCTACTCCAATCCATCACTGCTGCAATCTTTTCTGGGTCAACCGAGATCCCATCCTTGTTCACCACGTGGCCTAGAAAAGAAACCTGAGGCAACCAAAATTCGCACTTGCTCAACTTGGCGAATAACTTGTGGTTCCTCAACTCTGACAGGACCAAACGCAAATGCTGCTCATGCTCCTCAGCACTGCGAGAATAAACCAACACGTCATCAATGAAGACCACCACGAACTTGTCTAGGAAATCCTTGAATACCTGATTCATCATGTCCATGAAAGCTGATGGTGCGTTGGTCAAACCAAACGACATCACCAAAAACTCGAAGTGTCCATGCCTCGACCTAAACGCAGTCCGTGGAATATCTGCCTCACGGATCCTGAGCTGATGATAGCCCGAACGAAGATCGATCTTGGAGAACACCGTGCTACCACGCAACTGGTCAAATAAATCATCGATCCTCGGCAGAGGGTACCTGTTCTTGATAGTGACCTTGTTCAACTCTCTATAGTCGATGCAAAGCCGCATCGACCCATCTTTCTTCTTTACGAACAAAACAGGAGCACCCCAAGGCGACGAACTCTGCCTGATAAAACCTTTAGCCAACAACTCATCTAACTGAATTCGCAACTCCTCTAGCTCACGAGGGGCCATCCGGTACGGCGCCTTAGCAATAGGACGCGTACCCGGCTCCAAATCAATAACAAACTCCACATCCCGCTCAGGAGGGATACCAGGAAGATCATCAGGAAAAACATCGGCGAAACCACGAACAATAGGAATCTCCTCCAAGCGTGGCACGCTAACAACGGTTCCAACCGACGAGACTAAACAAACACAACAATCAGAAAGAAACAATCTCTGAACACATACCACAGAGAGAACAGGAGAATCCTGACACGGATCAGCATACACGCTGCCGGGCTGACCGTCGTCCCTGATGAAGTCCAAGCGCTTTCCTTTGCACTGAATGACCGCATCATACCGAGAGAGCCAGTCCATGCCCAAAATGACATCGAAGTCCTCTAGATCAATCATTTTCAGGTCCGCCTTCGCAAGAAAATCCCCCAACAAAACCGGGCAATCCAAAATACCCAAATCTGACAACACAGATTCACCAGAGGGAAACTTGACACGGAAGGAATCCCGAACACGATCTAGAGACAACCGATGATGCTCCACAAAGGCTCTAGCCACGAACGAGTGGGTAGCGCCGGAGTCAAACAGAACACGCGCCCAGCGGTTCTTCACCTTAAATTTCCCTATAGGAGCGCACAAAGCTAAGGAACTAGCACAACAGTACCGCAAATAATCTAGCAACTAAACTACCAGGCTAGAAAGAAAACAACTAACCTGAGATCACCTGGGTCGAAGTCTGAGCCTCCTCGGAAGAAATCACGTTCAGCTTCCCTTTTCCCTTATCCACACGCTGAGGTGGAGGTAAAGCCTGTAACGGAACTGCAGGAAGAGCTGGCTGAAACTGAGGACACCTCGACTTAATGTGACCCTTCTGCCCACACTGAAAGCAGATTTTATCCTTGGACCAACACTGGGCCGCATCATGGCCGGATCGCTTGCAAACTGAACAGGAAACATCTCTCCTAGGAGCACCCTGAATCGCATGAACCTGCTCCTTCTTCTGAGCTGCTGCCTTCTTGAAACACCTCTCGACAGGATGGCCTGACCGACCACAAAAACTGCACACCACCCTGCTCCTCTTTCCCGGAACAGCATCGGGTACCAGGGGTTTCTTCTCCTTTACCAACTTCCTCTTATCCTTCTTCAACTGCTGGCCTCTACTCTTCGCCGTCTCAATAGCCTCCACCTTCAGAGCAGCCTCTACTACACTTGCATAAGACACTGACCCATAAGCACTGGTCAACTGCTGCACCTCACTCCTCAAACCACCGAGGAATCGCTTAACTCGATCAGCCTCAACGCTGACCAATCCAGGGGCAAAACGGCTCAACTTGCTGAACTCTATCTCATACTCACCCACCGTGAGTTGCCTTTGCTTCAGATGGAGGAAGTCGTTCATGAGGCGGTCACGCTCGACCGAGGGTAAGAACTTCCTCAACAGCATCTCCTTGAACACTTCCCAAGAGCATCCGGCTACCAGGCTCTCCTTCTCTCTAAGCCATCAACTCTTATCCAAACCTTTAAGCTGATAGGCGGCTATCATCACCCTCTGATCATCTGCAATCCCTGAGTACGAGAACATCTCCTCCATGGAGATCAGCCAGTCGTCTATCACCATGAAATCTGCCTTCCCATCATAAGTGGGAGGGCTCAGCCTCTGAAACTGCGAGATGAAGGCCATCTCTGCTGGCACCACCACTGGAGGCCTCAAGGGTGCAGGAGGAGGAGGAACAGCTAACCCCCCTGCAGGAACTTGCGCACCCTGAGCCTGCCCTGCCACAACCGCCACCAAAGACTGAATCTGGGCTTGCACCTCCTCCAACTGCCTGCCCATAGCTTCGCTACTCTGACGCAGACCCTCGATCACCGCATCGTTCTGAGCTCCAGAAGATTCACCCTCAGACAGGGGAGTCGATCGAGTCGCAGGACGCCTAGCCATCCTAAAAATCATTACAACGCAAATCAGATCCAAATCCCATGACTAGAACCGACTACCAGTACAGACAATACATATGTAGATATAGACTTAAAGCTGCTAAACTTGCTCTGAGAGTTTATCTTCTTCACAATAATTAGATGATATGCCCTATCCTAGGATGGTTAACCACCACCTCACTAACTCTTGTGCCTAGATCGGATGCATGAACTTATGTTAATTTGAAAACTCATGTGTGTACATATGTCATCCTGTAAATCTTTAGCTCGGCGCGTTGTGCTTATGCAATGATATGATATGCATGATTGTGCTATGCATTCCAAAAAAAGGCCCTAATGCATGCTATGAGCGGCGTACACATGAAAATGTTATGCATCCCATACTATATAACATTTCCATGCAACGAAAAAGAAACGTGCTAGTCGCAGTCATGTGGTGAGGTTATGCATCCCATACTACATAACCCTCACATGTAGCCCCTATGGTGGATCCATATACGAACACATATTATGCATCGCATACTACATAATATGCCCCGTATACTTCATGTTATGCTATGAGTGTAGTGTTCGTGCTTTTGCCAAGACGTGCTGATGACATATCGGTGTGTGAATGACATGATGCAGAACTACTAAAAGCGAACAAAGGAAGGTTGCTCAACTAACTTGTCAAGCAACCTCCCTCTGATACCAACTACTGTCACAACCCGCATTTTCTCCGAATTAAGAATTATCAGAGTAAGAGAAAACACGCGTCGTGATGCCACGTCAAGTAGGGGATAACTGCTGACGCTCAGGCAAAACCAACTACCAACTTAATGAAAGAAAATCATGTGATTAATGATTAAAAAATCAGTTATAATTAGAGTCCGTATCCCTCGGCTCAGTGGATCACCTAGTCCACAAAAGAAAAACTATATTTATACGCTGCGGAAAAATACTTTATTTAGATTTGACATCCTAAGGAGCACATAAGGGTCCCAAGAGAACCACTCATGCTATGCAAGACCCTACATTTAATTTATATAATATATAAGAAAACGGTCTTTATACGTGATTTGGAAAAATAGTGATTTCGCTTTATAAAACATGCTGATCATGAGCTTTATTTATAATAACAATTATAGTTTAAAAATAACTAGCAACCTAGCATAAAACCTTCTCAGAGCAAGTAGACTATCTCCAGAAAATGGTAGCAGCAATAGTATATATCTAGTACAAGGTAAAAACTACCAGTGGGCGCCAACAACCTGACACGAACCCACTAGCACAAATATATGTCTGTAAGAAAGTACTGAAAACAACCTCACTAACAAGGTAAACAGAACTCCAAGGTCCGGAAGTCCACCAACAACACCACCTCCAACTAGCCACCAGACTGGCTACAGCTCAGAACCTGGAGTATTCCAAAAGAAAACAGAATACCTCAGCAAGCTAAACAAAGAAAAACTGCATGAAAGAGTCAACCAAAGGACAAAGTAACAGAAAAACATGCAGTAGAAAGAGTCACAACTGTCCACAACAGGACCATAAGAAATGCACAACGTGCAAAGCAACAGCAACGACCCAGCCCAGGAACCACATCCTGCAGGGCCTACTAGGCTACCAAGAGCCAGAATGTTGCAAACTACCAAAGAAGAAACTTCTAACACCCTAAACTGTGGGAAGTGATAGTAGCAAAAACAACAACGAGGAACCGGATCAAAGGCAAACGCAGTCCCCCAATCCACCATGTCCAAGTCAAAAGCTCGAGGGTCAACACGTGAAAACACAAGGGACCTTCCACCCGACATGCCCAGCCCGTACCTGGAGCAAGAAAACATGGGTGGCATTGGCTATATCACTCAACTCCACCCCCATAAAGAGCTACAACCACCACTACTAACCACGACCCACGATTCGGCCTTTAGGAAAATAAAGAAAACGGCCGACAAGGAAAACCCAGAAATTCAACTGGAAATCCACTCGGAAATGAAATACAAGGTAAAGGAAGAGTGTTGAAATAAACCAACACGACTAGGCGTTGAGTGAAACCCACTCAGTGCCTACCTAAACTTTGGCGTTGAGCGAGCTAGCCTCACTCGCCGCCAAAATAATACCACTACCCACAAGCCCACTAAAGAATGCGGAGCTCGACGACAGTCGAACGACCAAGGCAGAAGATCCAGAACTCGAGTAGTTGCGTGCCACTTGAGTATCTAAACTCCCGCACTCGAAACCATCTAAATTCGCCTAGCAACAGAAAATATACAAAGCGCACGATCAGTGACGCACGATCAGTGGTCGTGCGCACTCATCGGCTGATGATCGTGCGAAGCGAACCTGAAAAACCTGACAGAAAACCTAGCAACTGCGCACGATCAGTGTCGCACGACCACTGGTCGTGCGCACTGTTGCCAGCGCTCGTGCGATTTTCCGAGACAGAACTTTGGAAACTGAAAGACAGCTGCGCACGAGCAGAGGCACACGACCAGTGGTCGTGCGCCCTAACGGTTGATGACCGTGCGCGGTCAACCTGCACCGTTTGGAATTTCCCGAACGACACCGGAACGCGCACACGACTCACGCCACTGCAGTAGCAACAGACAACTATCAACGCCACGCACCACTACCATACGAACTATGCCTAATCATTCGAGTAATACCATAACGAAAATCGGCAACCACACCCCCCTCCTAACTCTCCCTCTCGGCTACACCCGAACCAGAGCAACAATCAAAATAAAGGAAAACAACGGCTCCACGCCGACAATTTGGATTCCAATCATCACAAAATAGGGGGGGTTTAATAGGAAGAACTAAGCCCTATAGTTAGCAAGAAAATGAGAACAACAAGGCCTCTAACCTGGGCTAACCGGGATTTCAATTTCATCAAGAAAATTCAAAAAAAAGGAAAACTTGGCAAGGGCAAGAATACCACTTGCCTCAATCACAGCGAAGCTTTGGACTGCTTTCCTCCTCTTCGCACGGATCAAAACGGCCGCAACACCTAAAACAAAAACTCGGCCATTAATGGCGGAAAACTTCCAAAACCGAAAATTCCAATCCTCCTAGAACTCCACGAAAATCGAATTTCTTACCGCAGGAATGAAGGTCTTGACGAGAGCAATCCAAATCCACTCTCGGAATCGAATTCCGTCCACAAACGTTCTGGGAATCGGCGTCCGAAGGCAAGGGTAGGCGGTTTCTCCGTTTCCTCGTACAGGGCCGGCGGTTTCAAGCGTGAAGAAGATGATCGGGGGTTTTATTCTATATATATATATATATAATTATATAATTAATTACAAAGTTACATAAAGCACCACATCGACGCGAAAACCGAACTACCTCGGAATTCGACGAAATTCGCACCATAGCTAAATACCCACGCTACGAACACAACGGCGAAGTCGAAATTACTTTTCGACAAACAGAACTCGAGTTATACCCAAATAAATCCAAACACCAACATCCCCCCGAGAGGCCACACCGGGTCACCCAAAACGACTCGGCTTGCTAGGGAGATCTTGCCAACAGGCTACAGAATAGGGCACTCAGTTCTAAGAAGCTAAACCACACTCCACAAATGGCACAAGCCACGGAAACGCGTCATCGTAACGCCAAACGAGAATAAAAATAATCGCTGAAAAAACGGGGCGTTACATGTGGGACCTTTCCAAATTATTGAGCACATCAGAGTATCAGCTTATAGACTGGATCTTCCTGCTACTTTCCCTAGTGTTCACAATGTATTTCATGTGAGGCAGTTGAAAAAGTGTGTTCTTAGTGATCGTCATGTACTTGACTCGGTGCCCCAATTACAGCCTTATATTTTTTATATCGAAGAGCTAGTTCGTATTCTGGAGACTCAGGATCGGGTGTTGCGGAGGAAGTTGATTCCCTTGGTCAAGGTTCTTTATCATAACCTAGATATCTAGAGCGCGACTTGGGAGTTGGAATAGGCTATGAGAGAGTCTCATCCTCTCCTTTTCTCCTAGTTTTCCCTTAGTTGGTATTTCTATCTGGTAACCTTTTGGCTATTTCTTTTCTGTCTCGAATTCGATTTGCATATCAAGTTTCAGGACGAAACTTCTTTTTAGGGGGAGTGACTGTAAAGCCCCTGAATTTTTTATGATTATTTTAATCTCAGTAGTGGAGTAATAATGATGTAAGTGAATTACATTGACACATTTTTGAAGGTGCGCCGTCGTTAGTGCAAGATTTTGTTCATTGGGCTCTCGGTGGATTTTATAGGGATGTTTTGTTTTTTTAACTTCAGGGAATTTAACCCAAGTTTGGCTTGTCGGATCCTGATTTTGACTTCGCTGTTGGATTCGTAACACCAACATTTAGTTTTGTTGTGAATTTCATCGAAAACCGTGGTGATTTTGTAACCCTCGTCATTTAAGTTTTTCTAGTTATTATATTAATAATATAATATTACTTATATAAATATATATACTTCTAAAATGAAAACCCTATTCATCCTTCTTCCCCAAAAGGGTCTGATCAAGAGAGTCGTGAGAGAGGCGGCGAGTTTTTTATCGTGAACCTTCCAACAGCCATTTCGGGAGCTCCGGTGGACAAAATCTTCAGCGGAGCATAGATCCGTAAAGCTCTCGCCAAGATCTACGCATTGGAGGAAAGTATTTTGGGTTTCGTGAACTTTTGGAGTAAGGATTATTAGCCTAACCCTCATTTTTGCCCCATAAAGCTTCAGAGATCGTAAGCGAGGAGTTCTTGAGGCCGATTCGTGCAGCGGAGCGCTTGGAAGTACGAGTTTCAGGAGATTTTGAGGCAAGTGGTGGTTTCCCCCTCATGCTTGTTCTTTTGTTCCTATATCTTGTTCTTTCCTGCATATAACTTAAGATTAGGGTAGGGTTTTGGGTTTGCTGAATCTTTGTAGGGTAGGAATTGGTTCAAGTAAAACTCGTCGAGTAAAATTCATTTAGTATCTTTGAATTCCTCGAGTATCTCAGTTCGTTGAGTCTAAATTGAATTTGTCAAGTGTCACTGAATCTAATAAATTAAAATCATCGAGTTTCCTTCAATTCGTCGAGTGAAGCCTTGGCGTCGAGTGATTTTGGATTCGTTGAGTCAAAAGAGTCGAGTGCGTTGAGTGAATTTGGATTAATCGTTGAGTCTAAAGTGTCGAGTGACTTTGGATTCATTGAGTCAAAAGCGTCGAGTGCGACGAGTGACTTTGAATTTGTTGAGTCAAAAGCGTCGAGTGCGTCGAGTGATTTTGGATTCGCTGAGTCAAGAGCGTTGAGTGCGTCGAATGAAGTCAATTCGTCGAGTGAAGCAGTCTTGGCATCGAGTGAAGCAGTCTTGGCATTGAGTGAAGTTGAGAGGTATCAAGTGTGCTATAGTATATGCATCGAGTGTAGCTAAGTTTTCGTCGAGTTTGTGTGATTTGTCGATACCACTCGATGAATCAAGGCTGATTTGTTAGAGTGCTCTCGACAAATGTCGGCTGATTCGTCTTGTCAACTCGACGAATTCTTGTTATTCTATGCCTAAGTTTCTGGTCCATCTTGAACCTGGTAGCTTATCTTGTTGAGTTAATTTACCCATTATTCGTAACAGTTACGCTTTTGTCAAGGCGAACTCATATTTTTCATCTAGATTGGAGGCATTCGTCAATTTAATTCTAGTGTTCGTTGAGAGAAGTAAAGTCTCATCTAATCAGGCTATCTTATTTAAAGAAGTTAGTCCGACGCATCAAGGGGTAAGTATGTTTTGTGAGTTTCCTTTCTACAAGAGTAACATTGCAACTAACCTAGTCGTTCTTACTACTCATGCTATCTATAGTATATACTATAGAATATTTGGGCTTGTGGGTGTTAGTGGAATGTGCCACAGCCATAGTGACCTATTTTGTGAATCATTATGCCTGGTGGGTTTTCCCCGGTGTTGGTTTGTGACTGGTTGTGGTAAGGAAGGTTGCCACGACTGTAGGTGCCTGTTGTTCCTTGGTTTTGGGTGTGTCAAGAAATATGTCCACCTTTCTTGGGCCCTTGTGAAGTTTTCACTGTTGGTGGCGGGTGAAGGAAGCCACCACCGTATTTATCGGTGTTTATGCATGCTAAATGATGAGCTGATTAATATTATATATATATATACACTTACTCATATTTATGTTTTAAAAAGTTTAGATCTTTATCGCACTTGGTGCATCTTGGTATATCTAACCCCATGTGAGTTCATTCTTACCTATTATATTGTGGTAGAGTGCTGATGTTTTTCTTTCAGTTATCCTGTCCCCGGTTGGTAACCCCTGACTTCCCTTATTTATTTACTTTTGGTATTTTTATGTCACTTGTGCATTCATGCTAAGGCATTCTTTTCTTTTGAATGTCACCAGCTTGGAGTAGTAGTGGTCTGAGAAGCTAGAATTAGTGATTTTTTGTGTGGGCTTTAGTAGCAGTGTTTTTCCTTCCTCACCCATCACAACACGCATTTTCTCCGCAATTAAATGACATATCAGACTAGGAGAAAACACGCATTATGATTCCATGTCGTGTAGTGGATAACTGCAGATGCTCAGGAAATACCCCTACTCAACACTTTAAATGAAATCCATAAGTTTAATATAAATAAAACTGTAATTTAGGTTATGTTTTATTGGCTGTATCCCTCGGCTCAGAGGATCAATTAGTCCACAAGTAAAAATATGAATATATGATGTGGAAAATACTTTGTTTATATGGCATAACATCCTACATGATCATAATCATCCTGACAGGACAACTCATGTTATGCATATCTCTAAATTTAATATTAAGTATAAAAATAGCTTTTACGTTAGTTAAAATATAGTGACTTTGATTTAAAGTGATGATATGCGTGAGATAGTCAAAAGATGCTTTTATACTTTGAAAATAACTAATCATTCAATCCTAGCATAAAACCTTCTCAGAGAGCAAGTAAAACCAATCATTCACAAAGAAACAGATTTAGCAGCTAGCAAGCACTTAACATTCTATAAGAAAAATACCAGTGGGTGTCAACAACCTGACACGAATCCACTAAAAGTATATATGTTTGAACTAAAATGAAATCAACTACTACTACCTCACAATCGATGAGGTAAAGACAACCACAACCACTACATAACGCAAGCCACAACAAAACCCTAGCCACTCCACCGACTACTGCTCCGAGCCTGTTCCGAGCCCGAGGCATTCAAACAAAGAATACCTCAGCAAGAAAATACAAGTGGTAAACAAAAACATCAGTAGATAGTAATCAAGAGAAAGCAAACGGGGTTACTAACCCCAACTATAAGAACGGCTGATAAACCTCAACTAAAAAGTCTAGTTATAACAAGTAAAGCAGGAATTTCAATAGTAGAGTAAAAGAAATTGCACCAAGTGCGAAGTGAAGTCATGCTTCGATAAAATCTGTAAGAGTAAGCATTCAACAAATGGCTAAACAATAGGAAGAAAAGCGACTAAACAGGTCTAAACACAGGAACCTTTAGCACTACCAAAAACCACGGTTCTGAGTCGGTGGCAACAATGTCCAACACGAACTAACAGACCCAAAATAAACATCACAAAAAGGCACTACGGTACAATGTCCAACACAACCCAATAGTCCACAAGAAGAGACAAAAAAACCCTCCAAGTTCAATGATTCACGAAACGGCGTCATGTTGGTGGTCTTTTATCCACTGCCAAACTAGCCATCAAAAACACCTCCAAAACTGCAATAAACCCCAAACCTAACACCAAAATACTCTCACGACAAGAGGTAAGAACAACAAAAAAATTACCCTAAAACCCATACTCGGCGAACTGACAAAACGGCGAAAATAAACTAAGTCCAGCTAAATTGGTCGAGTATACCCGACGAAATCAAGGAATACTCGACGAATTAGAATTGGCGATAAACAGCTACACCCGACGATACTCGACGAATAGGACCCGATTCGGCATATATACTCAACCAAAAGGACTTAGCGGTCTGATCACTCAACGCTTTCTAAGCCTAAGCCATACTCGACGAATTCGTCGTGATTACTCGACAAATTTGCCATCACTCAGCGCCATGACCAACGATACTCGATGAATTTGCCTTAAATTATAAACCATGCTCGAAAAATTTCGATGGATACTCGACGATTCCTAACTTCTACTCGATGAACTAAACCTGACAAATTCTTGCAACTGCACACCATACTCAACGAATTTTCCTTAAGCTATTCCTACCTATATTCGACGAAATCATGTCGTACCCTACACTATTGATCCTACAAATAAATGACAATGGATCTAATAAGGCCGCACCCTACACTACTCCTACGTCCAAATGAGAAAAGAAAGGAGCGAATAGAATAGGAAGAAACATAGCAAGGGGAAGATTAACCACTTGCCTAAAAGCTCCAAAAAAATCTGACTATCTGAGCGTTCCGCGACAAGGGTCGGCCGCATGATCTCCTTGGAAACATTTGCTGAAACTGTACGGGGAAGAAGGAAGTCAAAATCGCATAACCTAACAACCAAAAATCCATGAAACGGGAAGTACTTACCACCCACGCGTAGATCTCGAAGAGAGCTTTCCGAATCTACTCTCCAACTACGATTTCGTCCACCGGAACCCGCACGATCGGCGGTTGAAATCTCGCGACAACACATCCCTTCCTCCTTTTGCGAAATAGTCCGTCAGCTCGAGTAGCAGATGATGAATAGGGTTCCATCAAATCGAGGGCTATTTATATATAAATATATATATACTATTATCTTTTAATTAATTATTAAATAAATGTCCAAATGACCCAAAACCCAAACAAACTCGAAATCTTACGAAATTCGCAACGTACCTAAATATCGATGCTATGAATCCAAAAATGAAGTCAGAATCGAAATCCGTCAAACCAAAGTCGGGTGAAAGCTCCCCAAAGTCAAAACATTAAATATCCCAAAAAGGCTGCACCGAGTTCCAAAATAAACCCTACTCGCAAGGGATACCTCAAAAATACACTAGAAATAAGCCAAGCTAATCTTCTAAGTCAAAATCTCAGGTACCAAATGAGCAAAAGTCATGCTCCAGTAATGATATCTAACAACTATGCACCAACGTAATGCTCTGACATCATAAATACGTCATTAAAAGAATTAAATTAAATATTAAACAATCGGGGGCATTACAGTCACTCCCCCTAAAAGAAAGTTTTGTCCTGAAACTTTACGCACAAAATATCCTACTACAGAAGGAAAATAAACAAGGTTTATCGAAAATAGAAAAACTTACCAAAATAAACTAGGAGAACAGATGAGGATGAGCCTCCCTTATAGCTGATTCCAACTCCCAAGTCGAACACTCCATGCCTTGGTTCCACCACAAAACTCTAACCATGGATATTGTATTCCTTCGCTACACCCAATCTTGAGTATCAGAAATTTGAACAGGAACCTCAACATAAGATTAGGCTATAAGTGGGGCACCAAATCAAGAATCTATCGGTCACTATGAACATACTTCCGCAACTAGCTCACATGAAACACATCGTGCACACCAAGAAAATTTGCGGGAAACTCCAGTATAACATCCTATTTCCAACTAGACCCCTAAGATGTTTTGTCATGACTAGGTCATGACAAAACACTAGGAAGCTCAAAGAAACCATGTGAACTAAGGCATGAAGTTGAAGATCACCATGGTCTGCAAATAAAACTTTCCAATTACCAACCTAGGATTTGGCTTTAGGGCCTCACCTTGACTCTTTGACCCAATCATAACATCCCTAACCCTTTAGAAGGTTCATTGGGTCACTAAGAACTCATTGGGATCAACCAAATAGGTGAAGTTGACCAAAGTCAACTCTAACCCTAAAATGGTCAAAGTGCCTTAATTAAGGGTCAAGTGAGCTCCAAGGTGCCAACCCAACCCTACCCAAGTCTCCCTAGACCTAGGAGAGGCCAATGGATCACTAAGGACCCATTGGGGTCAACCTAGAAGGTTAAATTTACCCAAGTCAACCCTAGCCCTAAATTGGGCAAGGTGCCCTAATAAAGGGCAATTGGCCTCTAATGCGCCCAATTGACCCTACGCAGACCTTCCTAGCCCTTATGGGAGGCCAAAGGGTACAAACCACCCATTAGGACCAATTAGGTCACCCAAGGTGGCCTAAGGTTGGGCTAACCCATATTAGGTTAAAATAACCCAAATAGGCTAACTCAAGCTCAAACACAAATCCACTTGGGCTAACCTCATTTTAATTATTCATATGGGTTAATGGGGGTGCTTTTTGGCTGAAATCACCATCAAAATTATTCCATGGTGACTAGGAGAGAGAAAATGAGAGTTCCCCCAATTTCTAGAGAGAGAAAGTGAGCTTTAATGACTACGGAAGGCCAAGGGCCTCCTCAATCCTCCTCCCATGGCAAGGTACCTCCTACCTGGTTAGTTAAGAGAAGATTGACAGCCATGGCTAGCCCCCAAAGTGGTTGAAATCAATTTTCTCCAATTAGGAAGAGAGAGAAAGAGGGGATAATTAGTCCATGGAAGGTTAAATCCCCACTAATCTCCCCATTGATGGTTGGATTCAACTCCTCAGGAGTAGAGGAGTAGTTTCCAGCATTTTTCAGATCACCAAGGGGCTAAATTCATTGAGAATTCAGTTACCCAAAATTCACCATTAATGGTGAAAATGGGAATTCAAGCCATGCCCCTTCCCCTACCTCAACTGACCTCCTTTATCATCTTCAGAGCATCATAAGAAGTGGGTTTAGGCCTTTACATCGTTGCATTTTCCCAAGGGTAGAGATTGGGAGGTGGAAATTTGTAGAGCTCGTCGGCTATGGCGCACCACCACCAAACACATCAGCAAGCCCGATTGCAGGTCCGCTTCTCCTCCTCTCCCTATGTGCTAGCATCCTAGATCAATAAGATTTGAAATCGAGCCAAATTGGGCTGATTTCCATTTTCGGATTCCATGAATTTTCATGGTTTTTATACCTTGTGGGTTCGCCATAAATCGCCCCTCCGGCGGCCTTGCTGCCCTCCGGCGATAGCCACCACCTCAACGGAGGTGGTGGTGGTGGCTGGCCGGGGAGAGGGCTGGATTGCCAGCAAATAGCTCTAAAAGCTGCTGCAGGTCAGGTGACTCACGGCTCTTGGTTGGAGGAGGAAGAGATAATCAGAGTCATCAATCTCTTGTCATAATAATGCATATGTATTATTTAGTTTATTTACCGCTTTACTGTACACTTTTTTTAAATCAGAAAAATGAGGCCCTTAGGGGCATAACCATGAAAAGTGGCCAACATGAAAATGGTAGCCCTTGAAGTATAATTTATTTTAAAATTAATTTGAACCCATTTAGGTCAATGGTCTGACCACAGTACGCAAAGTTTTGTAGTCTATATATAGTGTGATCCAGAGACTAAATTGAGAGCCCCCATCAATCCAACCATCCAAATGAATTGATATTTGGACTGGGGGTCACTCTTACCTATTCATTTGACATATCCAAAAATGGGAATTTTTAAAAAATAGTTTTCTATAGTTTTGTAAATATTTAATAAATCATATATGATTTAATTAGAGGGTCTATTGACCTCAAATACCTCCAAACTTTTGGTGGATGGTCCTTAAGGTCATTAAATATCACTTGTAGAAATATCAACCAATTTGGGGTTGATTTGAATAGGTATTGGTGTGACCAAAGTTTGGTCCCTTAAGGGTAAATTAGGGCAAAAGGGTGCTTGGGGCATGGAGGGGCCAATTCTCACCCAAAGGGGATGAGTCTTTGGCCAGAGCCTCAAGGTCTGTTAAAACACCCTCACTTGGAGTTTGGGGTGGAATATGGTGGATTTGCCCTTGGACCCTAGTTCAAACCCTAAGGTTGAACTTTGGGGGTTTGTGAAGGACATAGGGTGATATGTCCTTGTATGGACATGGAGTCTAGTCCGTGTGATCTTAGGGTGGTGAATAGCTCTAGGAAGAAATTTTGTGACATTTAGACACATACACACAACTTTAATCAATTGAAAATTGTTTAGGCCTATACCTCTTTATGGAAAATTGAAAGGTCATATGACCTTGGATCTTTATGAAATTTTGGCAGAAGATATTTTATATCAATATGAGCCTCTGGAATTTATTGTAGGAAGTTTGGAAGACAGTAGCTCATACTTATAGTTATAACCTTCATGTTACCCTTTTGATGATTTTGAAGTAATCAAGGTTAAATTAACTTTGAATTTTGTGAAACCCTAGAAATGTTGATTAAATATCATTTATATGCACAAGTCAATAATTTGGAATGGTAAGACATCATCTCATAGTACTTCATGTGTTAAGTGAACTAGTGCACCTTGTCTTGATGAATAGATAATAAATAATATATCTTGCTGAAGAGTTACGTTTTCTTGGCCACAAAACCTTTTATGGCATATCAAAGCTTAGGAAATTATTATATGTTGTTTGGAAAAGATTACAAGTATGTTTCTTCACAAAGTGCCCTATTCGGGATTTATTTGAAGTATTTTTCTATATAGCTTGCTGACCTTGGAATTGTATGAAACTTAGTCAGTAATATTTTATTATCTTATTAAAGCTCTGGTATTTTTTGTGTAATTTTTGGATAATGTTTGGTGGTACTACCCTCTTTACCTCTATTTATTGCAATTATTTTGATTTGATTAATTAAGGGCTAATAAATTTCTGAAAATTGTGAAACTTGGTAATCTCAGATATTTTGGCCTCATATAGTGTTCATAATTTTTGAGTGGTCATAACTTAAGGAAATCTAGTACTTCTTGTTCAAAACCATCCTGACCTAATTTTGAGGAAAATTTGATAAATGCTAAATTAATTAGGAAAATTACAAGTTTCTAGATTTAGTTTAAATATATCATAATAGTCCCCCAGTAATAATTCTAGGGCATTTGGATGAATATTTCAAGGGGTCACCACTCATGCTCATCATATAGCTTAGGTTTGTCTGCATATAGTTAAATTGCAGAATTTTGATAGCATGTTGGATGGAAATAGGGAGTTGGGGTTAATAGTATATTTATTTGGTAAGGTGAAAATGAGTTCACCATTAGGATTCATGATAGGGAGGGTGTTGGGTTGACTGGAGTTAAGTGGTGCTCGGGATCGACGAAAGATCGTCTTTCCTATGGAGAGAGAGAGTCAAAATACACTAGGGTTAGATTTAGTATAACATTAAATGGGATTGGCTATTTGTAGATACCAACAAAAATAAGTACCGTGTGAAAGGGAGCTTTGGGATTCTTCCCATCATAGTTCCTAGTGCCCTCGAGAGCCCTTCATAAGGAATGCCCTAGACAGTCTAAGGTTAACCTTAAACCATACGACTAAAAGGTTAAAGAGCAATTAGTAAAACTAGGGCTTCACCTTCACTCACCCCGATGACTTGGGAGGTTAGCTTGGTTGGGTTATCCGAGCGGTAGGCTCGGTGGTTGTGGAAATGGGAAAGTTAGCCCGGCGAGCCGAAGGCTCGGAAGGTAGTTGTAACGGACAGGTTAGTCCGGGGAGCCGATAGCTCGGGAAATTCATGGTTACATGTGCAAAGTGGTGGGTCTACGATATTAGACGGCAGATCGCACCGACGATGATACGTTGACTCAGCAAGTGTGGTTCTCACTTAGCCAAGGAAAATACTGGCGGTTGGTCAGCATAGTACGTGGTGACTCTGGTGTGTCCTTCAGAGGCATACTGAGAGAACTTAGCGCAACCAACTCAACCAAAAGCATGGACTGATGGAGGACGGCGCAACTAATCTTTATATCAAAGGTCCTCGGGCGGATCCACGGGGCAGCCAGTTAAGCCATTACCGCATAGCACCGCAGCGCGGGGGCGATTATGGACCGCAGCCCCAACAATCCCCCCCCCCCGGAAACAACCCCGGGGTTTCGAACCCGCAACCTCCCTCTGATACCACTTGAGAGGACTTAGCGCAACCAACTCGACCAAAAGCCTGGACTGATGGAGGACGGCGCAACTAATCTTTATATCAAAGGTCCTCAGGCAGATCCGCGGGGCAGCCAGTTAAGCCATTACCGCATAGCACCGCAGCGCAGGGGCAATTCCGGACCGCAGCCCCAACATTAAGAATCGGGCTCAACTGAGCCCGATCGGGAAGAGGTTTTTCTTCCTAGTTTTTCCGCAAAAACGAACCGTCGGGTTAGCCAGATTCCGCCCCTCCGGCGGCTACGCCGCCGCCCGGCGATGGCCACCACCTCAATAGAGGTGGTGGTGGCGGTGGCCGGCCAGGGAAGTGGCTGGATGGCCAGCGACAGTGCTTGAAAGTCGCTCCAGGTCGGGCTAATCACAGCCCATGGCTGGAGGAAGAAGACGATGTCAGGGCCCTTAGATCTTGATTTAAGATTCGAGCTGGTCTTAATTTTAAAATCCTATTATTCTAATTTCTGACCCGTTTACTAGGTAGTTTTAAATTAAATATAAAAAATAAGTAGGTCCCTATACAGGAAAGATGACCAACATGAAAGTTGTAGGCCGTGAAGTCTAGTTTTATTTAAAATTTATTTGAACCCATTTGGGTAAGTGGTTTGACCACAACACCCAGTTTGGTGGGGCTTATACCTAGGCTAGACCAGATAGTATTCTGAGTACTCCCACCAATCCAGTCATCCAAATGACTTGAAATTTTGGATGGGGTTCACTATTACCTATAACTAGAACATATCCAAAAATGGGGATTTTTGGGAAAAATTTTCCAATAGTTTTTGGAAAACTTTAATAATACATATACAATTTAATTAGGTGTCTTAAATAGCTCAAAACCCCCCAATATTTTGGAGGGTGATCTTGGGGGATATCATAAGGCTCTGGTAAAAATCTCAGCCCAATTTGGTTTGATTTGAATAGGTTTTGTTGTGACCAAAGTTGGTCTCCTAAAGGATAAATTAGGGCAAGGAATATTTGGGACATGGAAGGGCCAATTCTCACCCAAATGGGATGGGACCTTGGCCAGAGCCCCATTGTCAGTAAACACATTCTCTCATGGAGTTTGAGATGGATTGAGGTGGGTTAGCACTAGGACCCTAGTTCAAAACCTATGGTTGGACTTTGGGGGTTTGTGAAGGACATAGGATAATATGTCCTTGTATGGATTTGATATTTAGGACAAGTAATTGTAGGGTTGTGAATTGCCCTAGGAAATGATTGGGTAGTGGTTGGACACAAATACCCCACATAAATCACATAATAAGTATTTAGGTCTTTACACCCTAGAAATTTTATAATAGGTCATATGACCTTGATTTTTAGTCAAACTTTGGCAAGAGTGTTTCCATAGTGATATTCATATCTGGATAATTTTATTATGAATTTTTGATCAGTAAATTTAGTACTTCATTTACAAACCATCAGATTGTATTTTCTACTCAGGAACTTTATTATGAATTGACCACTTACTGGAATCTTATGAAATTTAGTCAGAGGACCTTTTATGATGTCATATATCTATGTAAATTTTTATGGAATTTTTGGAAGTCTAGTTATATGAGTTGCTTCACAAAGTGATATTTTCCTAATAAAATAATTTGAATTAATTTTGGTACCTAGAAAGCTTGAAAAATTATCATATTTGTTCAGACGTCCTATTTGGTCATCCTTAAGGTTTAGTAATTTTTCTATAATTTTCTGATGGTAATTTGTAGTACTTCCTTCTTCATCTATGGTTGTTGGATTTAAATTGGATTAATTAATTAGAAGCCAAAGCATTTATGGAAAATTATGGAATTTGATATTTGTTGTTAATCCTCTGTTATCTAGTGTTCATAAATTTCTGGTGGCTATTACTTGAGAAAATATTGTACATCATGTTCAATTCAAGCATGGATTAGATTGGAAAGAAATTAATTAATTATAGAAAAAATTAGGAAAAATGTGAATTTCTGGATTTATTCTAATTATGACATGATAGACTCCCAGTAAATAACTTAGGTCATTTGGATAAATATTTTGAGTACTCATTGTTTACATCATATAGCTTAGGATGATCTACGTTTAGTAAAAATTGCAGGAATCATATTATGGTGCAAAATGAACTTAGGGAGATGGGATATTAGTGTAATGGGTTGTTAAGTGAAATGAGGAGTCATGATGAGGAGTGAGAAGTCTGTCTAGTGATTAGAGGTGCTCGGGGACGACGAAACATCGTCTTCCCCGTAGGAGAGAATGAGTCAAATACACTAGGGTTTGATCCAATATAACGTGAAAGGGATTGGGAATTGGGTATTAACCAATAACAATAAATGTCTTGCGAAAGGGAGCTTTGGGCTTCAGCCCATCGTAGTTTCTAGTGCCCTCGAGAGCCCTTCACGGAGAATACCTAAGGCAGTCCTGGGCTAACGTAAACCGTAGGAGTAATAAACTACAAGAGCAACTAGTGTAACTAGGGTTTCACATTCATACACCTGGTAGCTTGGGAGGTTGATTTGGTTGTTTTGATTATCATCCGGACGGTAGCTCTGGAAGGTAGATGCACAGAAGGGATAGTCCGGGGAGCCGGGGGCTCGAGGGTTTGGATACAGAATAAGGTGGTGGGTCTTCGTTATTGGACGGTCGTTCACACCGATGTACATACGTTGACTCGGCGGTGTGGGACACTTATCCAAAGAAAGTCTGGTAGATATAGTCAGTATTAGTACGCGGATACTATAGGTTGTGTTCTTCTAGGGGCGTACGGAAGGGCTAGGCCTGGTAGTGTTAATACCCGCCTAAGAGTGGGGGGACCGACTCACTGTCTCCGTTTGCAACTACGGAGGTTCCTGGGAGTGAAGCTAGCTGCCCGAATAGGGGGAACTAAAGGTCTGTGCACATAGAGTTGTGTGCGTGAGTTGCACTTGCATGAATCATGGCATAGCATTTCACTACACTCATACTTGCATTACAACCGACACCCCAACGTATAAATCGGTATGATACTTTTTATACAATGGGAGCTTTGCAGAAGACCCCTTAACTTATAAGTTTGTATGGGCATTCATATAAGTTAAGGTTACTTACTTACTAGTTTTCTACCTTGTCTTTTATTACATTTGCTGCTTATTTTACTTGTTTACTTTACTGCTCACTATTGTAGAACTGCTAGATTGTACCTTTCTTACTTAGCTGATATACAATATGAATAACTGCTAGATTAGTTCCACTGTCATCTACTTTGCTTACTCTCCACATTTGTATCTTCCCTTTCCTCCTCTCCGCTCGGTGCTTAGGAGTCGTGGGGGGAGGGGGAGGGGATGATAGGACTTAGTATTTATGACTAATGGTTTCGGACCACAACATTACAAGAGCTCCGGATGGGAGACAGGAACCAGCACCAACGGAGCACGGTGCGCATGGAGGTGGGCCAGTCTAGTTCAGGAGCACCTGTGACCAGCTCCGTGAGTGATTAGTCTTTCTTATAGCTTCCACGATGAGTGATATGTAGTGAGGACTCTAATGTACCGGGCTTGAGCCCGTTTATATTTCATTTACACTGATCTTTTGCAGTACTCTCTTCTTTCTATATTGATGGACTTGTTGTAATTTTCTTTTATATATGATTCTATGGACATGTTTACATTCTGTGTATATTTACTACTCTTTCTTTTGTGATCGAAAAGGCCGGCAGAATTGGCGTTTTGTAGTGGCGGCCTTCCCGAGTGTCGGTGCTACCTCAAAACGGCAATTCTGGGCATAAGACCCCGGTGGTTTAAAAAGAAAAAAAAATTGGGGTCTTACAGTAGTTAAATATCGATGCTATGAATCCAACGGCGAAGTCGGAACTAAGATCCAACAAGCCAAACTCGTGTAAAAAACTCCTGAATTAAAATCACCATCATTCCCAAAAAGGCTCCACCGTGTTCCAAAACGAACCCTGGCTCGCAAGGGAATATCAAAATCACAAGAAATTAGCCATGGTAACATTCTAAGTTAAATCCCCGGGTATTGATGAGAAAAAATCCATGCTCCAACAACGGCACCCGTTAAACAAGCCTCAAAGTAACGCCCTGACATCAAAATACGTCACTAAAGGAATTTAAATAAATCTTGGAAAATCAGGGTCTTTACAGCCACTCCCCCTAAAAAGAAGTTTCGTCCTAAACTTGAAACATAACTAAATCTATTACAAAAGGAAAAAAATAACCAAGGGTTATTGGGTAAAAACACATACCAAAGGAAACTAGGAGAACAGATGAGGATGAGCCTCTCTCATAACTGCCTCAACCTACCAAGTCGCGCTCTCCACGTCTTGGTTCCGCCACAAAACTTTTAACCATTGGTATGGTCTTCCTCCGCAACACTCGATCTTGAGTATCCAAAATGCGAACAGGTCTCTCGATATAGAAAAGGTTAGGCTCCAACTGGGGCACATAATCGAGAATCTATCAGTTGTTAAGCACACATTTCCACAACTGTCTTACGTGAAACACATCGTGCACACCAGGAAAACTTACGGGCAAATCCAGCCTATAAGCTGCCATTCCAATACGCTCAACCACCTTAAAAGGTCTCGCATACCTAGGATCCAACTTGTGATTCTTTTCAAATCTCTTTACACCAGACATAGGGGAAACCTTGAGAAACACCAAGTCCCCAACAGCAAATTTCAAATCATTCCTTCGACGATTATCATTCTTTTCATAACGCTTCTGAGCTATACGAAGCTTTTCTCGAATATGCTTCACAGAAATATCCATTTCTTCTAAGGCTTCTGGACCCAACAACGGCCTTTCGCGAACCTCTGCCCAAAATAAGGGAGTTCTGCAACGTCTCCCATATAATGCCTCAAACGGGACCATCTGTAAACTCTCTTGATAACTATTGTTATAAGCGAACTCCATCCATTTGAGTCGCTCATCCCACGCTCCTCCATGGTCCAAAATATAACATCTGATCATATCCTCCAAAATTTGATTTACCCTTTCAGTTTGACCATTTATCTACGAATGATAAGCGGTGGAATACCTCAAATCAGTACCCAACCCTTCTTGTAAACTTTTCCAAAAACAAGACGTAAACCTGGAGTCTCGATCTGACACAATACTAACCGGCACTCCATGTAGCCTGATAACCTCATCCTGGTATAACTCAGCTATCTTCTTCATGGAGTAATCAATCTTAAAAGGCATGAAGTGAGCACACTTCGTTAGTCTATCAACAATAACCCACACTGAATCATATCCTTGGGGAGATATGGGTAAACCAGTAATAAAATCCATGGAAATACTCTCCCATTTCCAACATGGAATCTCTAATGTCGTCAACTTGCCACCATGCCTTCCATGATCAGCCTTAACTCGCTTACAAGTGAAGCACTCAGACACGAACTTGACTATATCCTTCTTTATACCATACCACCAAACGATCTACTTCAGATCTCTATACATCTTAGTAGAACTAGGGTGGTAGGAAATGCTAGAACCATGCGCCTCACTGCACAACTTAAATTGGATATCCTCAACAACGGGGATACAATATCTACCGCGGTATTTCAAGGTACCCACATCATCAATTGAAAAGTATGGTAACTCCCCTTTCTCAGTTCTATTATAGTGGTGAAGCAGACAAGATCATCCTTTTGATGTAGCCTTATAGCGTAATCCATGAAGGCTCTGTCACCTCCAAACTGCTCGACAAGTCTCTACTTCCGACCGAGATACCCATTAACAGAATCTCTTATACAGAGGATTCCACTGATAGCCCAAAGATTTGCGCGGTCTTCCTACTCAGGGCATCGGCTACCACATTAGCTTTGCCCGGATGGTATTGGATCTCAACCTCATAATTCGTGACATATTCTAACCATCTTCGCTAGCACAAATTCAACTACTTCTGAGTGAACATACTTCAAGCTCTTATGGTCTGTATAGATCTTGCACAAGGCACCATACAATAGATGGCTCCACAGCTTTAAAGCATAAATCACAGCGGCAAACTCTAAATCATGCGTAGGGTAATTTCTTTCATGATTCTTTAACTACCTTGACCCATACACAATCACTTTGCCTTCTTGCATCAAAACGCAACCAAGTCCAACGTGCGATGCATCTATATACACAGCATATTCTATCCCTTCAGCGGGCAAGGTCAACACCGGAGCAATGCACAATCTCCTCTTCAATTCCTGAAAAGCTTCTTCACACTTATCACTCCAAATGAACGTCGCATTCTTCTACGTAAGCTTAGTCAACGACGCAGACAACGAAGAGAAACCTTCCACAAACCTTCTATAATACCCTTCCAACCCTATAAAACTTCTTATCTCTTTGGGTGTGGTAGGTCTGCTCCAATCCATTAAAGCAAAAATCTTCTCCGGGCCAAAAAAAATTTCAACCTTATTTACCACATGACTCGAGAAGGAAACCTGAAGAAGCCAAAACTCATACTTTCTCAACTTGGCAAATAGCTTATGCTCCCTTAAGGCAGACTGAACCAAACGCAAGTGTTAGGCATGCTCATCAGCACTACGGGAATAAACTAGAACATCATCTATAAACTTGACCACAAAATGGTCCAGAAAATCCTTGAACACTCTGTTCATCATATCCATGAAGGCATAGGGTGCATTAGTCAAACCCAAGGACATCACCAAGAACTCAAAATGTCCATACCGTGAACGGAAAGCAGTCCGTGGAATATTCGCCTCACGAATACTCAAATGATGGTATCTTGACCGAAGTTCAATCTTCGATAACACAGTACTACCACACAACTGATCAAATAAATCATCTATTCGCGGCAAAGGATATCTGTTCTTGGTAATCACCTTATTAAGTTCCATATAGTCAATGCACAGCCTCATGGATCCATCCTTTTTCTTTACAAACAACACGGGAGCACCCCAAGGCAAAGAACTCGGCCTAATAAAACCACACTGCAATAACTCATCCAGCTGGGTACGCAACTCTTCCAGCTCACGAGGGGCCATATAGTACGGTGTCTTAGCAATATGACGAGTACCAGGCTCAAGATCTATAACAAACTCTATATCTCTCATAGGCGGAAGACCGGTAAGATTATCTGGGAAAAGATCAGGAAACTCACGCACCACCGAAACATCCTCGATATGTGGCAAACTACTAACTGTTCCCAAAACAGAAACCAAATAAGCAAAATAGTCGGAATCTAAAAGCTTCCGAGCACATACCGCTGAAATAATCAGGGAATCCTAGCGTGGATAACCATAAACACTCCTGGGTTGGCTGTTGTCCATCTTGAAGTCCAAACGCTTGACCTTGCAATGAATGATCGCAATATATATGGACAACCAGTCCATGCCCAAGATCACATCGAAGTCTTCCAGGTCTATCACCTTTAAATCAGCAACAGCTAGGAAATCGCCTAAAAGAATCGGACAACCCAGGATACCCTGGTCCGACACCACTGAGTCACCAGAGGGGAACTTGACATGAAATGCATCACCAACTTGATCAAGAGTCAAATGATGGCGCTCTATAAAGGCCCAAGCCATAAACGAGTGGGTAGCACCAGAATCAAAAAGAACGTGAGCCCAACGGTTCTTTACCTTAAACCTCCCTATAAAATCACTTACATAACTAATCGAACAACATCAAAACTACAACTATGAGCTAAAAACAAAACTAGGTTAGGATCTAACCTGAGATCACCTAAGTAGACGTCTGCGCTTCGTCCAAGGTCACCACATTCAACTTGCCCTTCCCTTTGTCCAAATGTTGTGGTGGCGACAAAACCTGAAGTGGCACTGGCTGCAACGTGGGCCGAGACTGTGGGCACTTTGACTTAACATGCCCCTTCTGTCCACACTGAAAGCAGACCTTATCTTTAAACCAGCAATGGGCAGCATCTTGCCCCTTCCACATGCATAGAGCACATACTAGATCTCCATTGGGAGTGCCCTGAATTAAATGCACTTACTCCTCCTTCTAAGCTCCGATTCTCTTGAAACATTTCTCAAATGGGTGGCCCGACCGACCATAGAAACTGCACACCTCCTTGCTTCTCTTACTTGAAGCAGGAAAAGATTATTTAGAGTTCTTACCCTCTTTTGACTTCCTCTTCTCTTTCCTCATTTGCTCGCCTTGATTCTTAGCATTGTCAATCGCTTCGACCTTTAGAGTGGCTTCTACCACTTCAACATAACTTTTTGATCCATAAGCACTGGTCAGCTGCTGGATGTCATTCCTTAGACCACCCAAAAAATGCTTGAACCTACTAGATTCCGAGGATACCAGATCAGGGGCAAACCGGCTCAACTTACTCAATTCGACCTCATACTCACTCACCGTGAGCTACCTCTGCTTCAGGTGTAGAAAATTGTTCATCAAGCGGTCCTGCTCGACCGACGGCAGAAACTTTCTCTACAATAGATCCTTGAAGGCTTCCTACGAACATCAGTCCTTCAAGTTCTCCTTTTCTCTCAACCACCAGCTCTTTGCCAAACCCTTCAGTTGGTAGGCAGCGACCATCACTCTCTGGTCGACAGAAACTCCTGAGTAAGAGAACATCTCCTCGATAGTTATAATCCAGTCGTCCAAAGCCATGAAGTCTTCCTTACCATCGTAGATAGGAGGTCCGAATCACTGGAAGTGCGAGATGAAGTATATATCTGGTGTTAATACAGATGGGGGCACCAGAGGAGCAGGGGGAACAGGAATAGCTTGACCCACAGTAGGGTCTTGCATTCTAATAGGTTGCCCGGAAACCATGGACAACAAGGCCTGGATCTGCGACTACATATCCAACATTTGCCTAGATAGGGCCTCATTGCTCTGTCGTAGTCCTTCAATCACGGCCTCATTCTAAGCTCCAGACGACTCGCCCTCAGATTGGGGAGTCGATCTCATCGCAGGATATCTCGGCATTCTAATAACACAATTAACAACTAATCAAAACCTAGCTTATCGATAGTACTACACAACTTAGTTCAGACCATACATGTACAAATGCTTGCTTAAGCTACTAACTTGCTCTGAGAATTTCATTAATGATGTCATGCCTAAACTTAGGATGATATACCGTCATCCTACTAATGCATATGCCAAAACCATGAATGCATGAATTCTTATTCCTTTTTTACTTAAAACCATGTGTGTACATATGTCATCATGTAAAGCTTTAGCTTGGCATGTGTGCTAATGCAATGCTATGTTATGCATGTTGTGTTATGCAAACTAATAAAGGCCTTAGTGCATGTTATGAGCGGCGCAAACATGCAATATTATGCATCTCATACTACATAATATCACATGCAACGAAAAAAAATCTAATGTGCATTCATGTGATGACTGTTATGCATCCCATACTACATAACAGTCACACGTTGCCTCCTATGAGGATCCATATACAAACACATATTATGCATCTCATACTACATAATATGACGCGTATACTTCTTTTCATGCTTATGAGTGTAGTGTCCATGCTTCAGCCAAGACGTACTAATGACACATCGGTGTTTGTATGCAATGGAACAAGACAACTAAAACTAACTTGAGATGGTTACTCGACCAATTGTCAAACAATCAATCCCTCTGATACCAACTGTCACAACCCGTATTTTCTCTGAATTTAAATGTATATCAGAGTAATAGAAAATACGTGTCGTGATGTCATGTCATGCAGGAGATAACTATAGATGTTCAGGCAAACACCAATCCAAACATAGTTTATGAAAATACCAAGTTATGATGTGAGAAAATCATGTTTTAAGTTAAATTTTGGATGGTCGTATCCCGCGGCTTAGTGGATCAACTAGTCCACTAGTGAAATTATAATTATACGCTGCAGAAAATAGTTCGTTTATATTATTTGACATCCTACATGAGCAAAAAAACCCATATAGGACAACTCATGGTATGCAAGACTCTAGATTTAGTATAAGTATAGAAATTAATTTGTACGCTCAAAAGGATATAATGACCTTAGCTTTTAGAAAATGATATGCATGAGATAGAAGTAAGACTTTTATAATTTAAAATATCTAACATGCAACCTAGCATAAAACCTTCCGAGAGAGCAAGTAAAACCAACGAATCATATAAAAATGACTTAGTAGCTAGCAAGTACTTAACATTAAACAAAATCATGTGGGTGTCAACATCCTGACACGGAGCCACCAAAATAATGTATGTCTGAACTAAAGGAAAAAAGCAAACAACAACTACCTCACAACCAGAGAGGAAAAGACAACTACAGAACAATAGCCAAAAACCAAAACTCTTAGCCGCTCAACCGGCTACTGCTCCAAACCTGAGGCATTCACAAGAAAAGAATACCTCATCAAGATTATATAAGTGGTGATCAAAGATCAAAAGGTTAGCAATAAATCAAACAAGAATAAGGGTTACCAACCCAAATATAAGGAAGCTGTCAGAATACAGCAAAATAGCTATAGACAGTGATAAAAGTTTTAACTTATAAAGTCCAAGAGTAAGGAAACTACACCAAGTGCGAAACAAAGTCATGCTTCTGGAATATCTGCCAGAGTAAGCAGGGAAACATATATCTATATAATACGAGGAAAAAGACTTAATAATTCTACTCATATGAATCATTAACACTGGAAGGAAATGGTCTTGAGACGGTGGTCACATTGTCCAACCCGAACTTACATATCCAAAATATTTCAATAAGGTACTGTGGTGCTGGCAACATTGTCCAACACAACCAGACAGTCTAATTGTCTCAATAGGACACTAGAGTGGTGGCCTCAATATTCAACTCAACCCATCAGTCCAAACATATTAACAAAGTTCTGTGGTGATGGCCACTTTGTCAACTTAACCCCCACAATCCAAAAATATCTCCAGCAGTGTAATGATTCACAATTTGCCACTAAGTTGGGGGTCCTGTATCCACTGACAACCAAAGGCCACACTTATTATCCATAAACACCTATAACCTCAACTAAGCAATATGAACTCTCCTTTGACATTAAGGAAGAAAGTTCCCAAGTAAAATCATTTTAAGCCATACCCGACAAATTCCACTTTATTCGGCAAGAAATTTCTAAGTACAAGCTGATTCGTCAAGTATTCTTGACAAATACAATAGATACACGACGAATCGGCCTAAAATACTAAGTCCAAGGAAAAGCGTCGAGTACATTTGACGCCACATTGAGTGCATTCAACGCACTCAACGCCAAGCCAAATAACTCAACGAATACACCTTCACTTAATGCCGTGTTGAGTCCACTCAACGTCGCGTTGAGTCCACTCAACACTTTTGACTTAGCTCTAAAACTACTCAACGCCAAGATTGCACTCAACGTTGTCTCACTCAATGCCACATTGACTGCATTCAGTGAACTCAACGCTTTTGACTTAGAGCAGGATATCACTCGACGCACTCAACGCCAACTAGTATTACACGACGAATTCGTCGAGTTTACTCGACGAATTTAACTTAGGCACAAGGATCACTGAACGCTCTCAGCACCATGCCTAATCCACTCAACGCCAAGCCTCATACTCGACGAACACAATGCCTGTTACTCGGCGATTTGAACTTAGTCTATTACATCACTCAACGCCAAGCAGATATTCATCGACTCAATGCCTAATACTCGATGAATTGGACTTAACTCAACGCCAAGCATTACCCGACAAATTTACATTGGATACTCAATAAATCTGACTCTGCTCCAACTGATACTCTCCGAATTTTACTTGGACCAAATCAACCTTCACCCGATGAATCTAGAGGATATTCGACGATTTTTGACCCACTATGTACGACGAATTACCCAGCTTGTTTGCTAAGTTCAACAAGTGTGAGTTTTGGCTCCAAGAAGTTGCCATCTTGGGCCATATTATAAGTGGTGATGTACTAGCAGTAGATCCGGCCAAGGTGCGTGTCATAGAGGAATGGTTGCCTTTGAGGTCAGCAGTCGATGTACGATGTTTTCTCGGTCTTACTGGGTACTATCGCAAGTATGTTAAAGGATTTTTGAAGATCTGTTGGGTAAATTGGAAAATGTGTACCTAATTTAGAGAAGCCTCACTTAGCTCAATGATATACATCAAGGTGTATTTGATGTTATTTTGAGTTAAGAATGTGCTAGAATGCAGGAAAAATATTCTAAGTACATATGTCAACACCTGAGGAAGCTGTGTCGACACTTCAGTAAGATTGTGTCGACACTTGGAAATGGTTGTGTCGACACTTCAGTGAGTTTGTGTCGACACCGGGAGGCAGTGTCGACACACAGAAATAGTAAGTCGGCATCAACTGTGTCGACACCGGGAGGCTGTGTCGACACACAGAGGCAGAGTCGACAACAACTGTGTCGACACCTAGAGGCAGTGTCAACACACGCTATGTTCTGAGTCTACATCAACTATGTCGACACACAAGACTTGTGTCGACACACAGCTGAGTCTAGACCAAGTTAATTGCTGATGAATGGTGAAGAGTTTGTACCAACACAAATAATCAGTGTCGACACATTCTCAAGAAGCAGTGTCAAGATGCTGTGTCGACATCAAGGAAGCTATGTCAACACCACCATAGTCTGTGTCGACACTTAAGTCACTTGTGTTGACATATATTGACAGATGTTCTCGACACATATTGACAGATGGTCTCGACACATATTGACATATGGTCTCGACACTGTATGACAGACAGACTCGACGCTTTGCTGACAAAGACAATGGCTAAAGATCTGTTTGATGACTTGATAGCTGTGAGTTACAACAGGTTTACTGAAGCTGTCAGACTTGTCAGAAGTTAGTTATAAACCGGATCAGCCAGTTACCATGGATGAAGTCTATAAATAGATGGATTCAGAAGAAGAAATAGATAGAAAAAAAAGAGGAATAAGTATTGTCACAACTAACACAATTAGAGATTGATCTCTGATCAAGAAAGTACAAGTAACAAAGAAGAAGATCTTCGTGAGAAGATCTAAGAAGACGTTCTGAAGTAGTTTACTATTCAGATTCTGTCTAAGTTGAATTCAATCAAGAATTCAGAAGTATCTTCAAGAGGTTTGGATAGAGAGAGATCCAGCTATTTGAAGTCAAGCAGGAGACATTCACAGGTCTCTCAAGAAGCAGATACTGAACTAATCTGTCAAGAAGATTCAGATCTATTTTTGAAGTCTAAGAAGGAAGCTGCTAGTCAGTTATATTCAAAGGAAATAAACTCAACTAAGTTCAGATTCAAGAAGCTTTGAAGAAAGCTAAGATCAAGTTGATTTTAGCCATCAGCCTCTTCAAGAAGCTGATCAAGAAAGTTCTTATCCCTTCTCTCTCAACAGGGGTAAGAGATTAAAAAATTCCTTATCAAATTCTGTAGGATCTATTCATAGAATTGAGTTGTAAGCCTATTTTATAAAGGCTGAGTGTAGGAGATTTATTCTCTGAGTGGTAGGGCTGTTTATGCCTGAGTTGTAGGAGAAGGTATTCTCTGAGTTGTAGGCCTTGTGGCAAGGCTGAGGTAGGGCTGTTTATGCCTGAGTTGTAGGAGAAGGTATTCTCTGAGTTGTAGGCCTTGTGGCAAGGCTGAGGTAGGGCTTGTTAGCATGCGTTTTAGGAACCTTATAGGGTTCTGAGTTGTAGGAATCCTTATGGATTCTGAGCTAAAGGAAGAAGTTAGGCCGACTCTAGCATACTGCTAGATAGGTGAAGGGGGAATGTGGATGTACCCATACCTTGGGGAACCACTATAAATCTGTGTGCAATCTGTGATGTGTGTATGATTGTGATTGTTGTGATGTGTTAGCTATAGAAATATCTGATTTATTCAAAGAACTGTAGTTATATTCTGCCTTAAGTGGTATCAGAGGGAGGTTACTCAAAGAAAGACTTAACAGTCTGAGTTAGATCCCTAAGGCAGAATCAAGAATCAAAAAAATGGGTTCTAGAGAGAATCACAAGGAACTAGGGTCAATGAAATTACCTATCTGCAGGAAAGAGATTTTTGGAATCTGGAAAGAAAGGGTTAGGTTGTTTATGTAGGCCTCTGACCCAAGGATATATATCACAGTAAAAGAAGGTCCATATATCCCAATGAATGTGTCTGCTCTAGATGAAAATTAGAGAACTCCCAAGGATTTTTCTGAAATGACTAAGGATGAGATTATACTGGCAACTATGGATAAAAGAGCTCAGAATATCATAGTGAGTGTCATAGATGATTCTACTTTCCAAAATTTGATTCACTACAAAACCTCCAAGGAAATGTGGGACACTTTGATTGTCAACATGGAGGGTTTTGAAGAAGTTAGACAAGACAGAAAGTCTATGCTCAATCAAGAATATGAGAGTTTCAGACAAGGGAAGTCTGATAGCATATTTGAATGCTACAAGAAATTCTACAGGATAGTGAATGAACTAATGTCCTATGGAAGGGTCTTCAGTACATATGAGCTGAATGACAAATTCCTAAGATCCCTGACAAAAGATTGAGATACCAAGATTTGTGTCATTAGAGAAGTGACCAAACTAGCAGACATTTCTCCTCCAACCTTATTTGGAAAGTTGCTATCATATGAAATGCAACTAATGGCTAGAAAGGAGGAAGAAAGGAATACAAAAGGAGAGCATAAAGAAAGGTCTATGGCCTTCAAGGTTGAAGTCACTAGAAAGAATAGAAGGATATCTCCATCACCTCCTAAGAAAGTTGCTGAAGTTATCTCAGAGAATTCAGACAATCAGAACTCAGATAACAGTGATTCAGATGCAGATTTTGCTGCCTTTACAAGGCAGTTTAAGAGGTTCTTGAAGAAGAAGCAGTGGAAGTCAAGGCCCTCCACATCACAGCCAGTTGATGACTACTATCAAAAGAGAAAATCATCAAGAAAGAAAAAGAGCGGGTCTAAGCCCAGCAAAGCTACAACATCAAAAATTGTTTGTTATTGCTGCAATAGGCAAGGATATGTGGTGGTTGAGTATCCAGAAAAGAGGAAGGAGTCAGCAGACAGAAAGAAGACTCAACAAAAGGGCAAGAAGGAGAAATCCTTTGTTGCTAAGAAGGAGAAGAGTCTTACAGATCAATCCTCCTCAGAATCAGAATCTGAAGCAGAAGCATACATTGGACTGTATGCAGCTAGTGAAGAAGATGAGTTTATGAAATTGCTGAACTCCATCTATGAATAAGAAGACCATCAGTGTAACATCCTATTTCCGGCTAGACCCCTAGGAGTCGATTAGTTGTGACGGAACCCCAGGAAACACATAAAAATGAAATAAAGCGATCAATATTTCGGGTCACGGGTTAGTCACGCCCGTGACCGACCCGTCACGCCCGTGACCTGGGCGTGACTACTTCGACGATCGTCGATCTCCATGAGACGATCGTCGAACGTGCTGTCTGGGCATGTCACGCCCGTGACCAAGATGTCACGCCCGTGACTATGGGCGTGACCCCATCGACGATCGTCGATCGCCGTGAGACGATCGTCGACCTTGCGGCCCGGGCATGTCACGCCCGTGACATGAGTGTCACGCCCGTGACCTAGGGCGTGACCAGCCTTCGACGATCGTCGACCTCAATTCGACGATCGTCGACCTCGAAATTTGCCGTTCGGGCATGTCACGCCCGTGACCTAGAGGTCACGCCCGTGACCTAGGGCGTGACCAGCCTTCGACGATCGTCGATCTCAATTCGACGATCGTCGACCCACAATCTGCCGTTTGGGCCTGTCACGCCCGTGACCCGAGGTGTCACGCCCGTGACCTTCCATCGACGATCGTCGATCTCAGTTCGACGATCGTCGAACCCAGAATTGGCTATCCGGGCCTGTCACGCCCGTGACCTATGTGTCACGCCCGTGACATTGGCCGAAACGACGGTTCAGGCCCGAAATTATTCCAACACGCGTGGTAATAAATGCTGGTGTGGGAAGTTACACCAGGAGTAACTTCCGGCCGTTTTCCTTCTATAATTATATAATAAATGAGGAAAAGGTGGTCCAATAGAAAACCGCCAGCTGGACACACCTGTTCAGTTTCCACCGTTTCAAATCCCTTCACTGTAACCGAAACGTCAAGGGGGGGGGAAACTTCATGGCCATAATGGTTTTACCCATTCACCTTCCCACTTCCTGATTTATAAAAGCCCACCTGGACAAGAGGAGAAGGTTACACGCTCAAGTAATCGGAACAGACCTTTGTTCTTGCTGTAGGAGAAGTTCAGCAAACGCCACCACCGCGCCATGGCACCCCGACGTTCTTCTCGCCTTCAAACCGCGAACAAGGTCCTCCTCTGCTCCTTCTCTTCCATGGGTAGATCTTAGGATTCTTAGAAAGGAGGTTCGCGCTCAACGGAGCCGGACCCGTCTCTCGTTTTCATGGAAAAACCATGAAAAAGGGTATTTTGAGTTCGCCGGAAACCGCCACCTCCGGCGGCCAAACCACCGCCGACCGATAGCCATCGCCTCAACGGAGGTGGTGGTGGTGGTGGCTGGCCAGGGAAGTGACCGAACGGCCGGCGATGGACCACGGAATGCTTACATGAAAAATGTTTTCCTGTGTCTGTTCGGGTTCATGAAGGAGATGAACAGTAGATTTAATATATAATACATAGATTATTATATAGTACATAATGGAAAAATAGGTTATTTGAATGTATTTTTTGAGGCTGCAAAACGAAGCACTTAGAGGCCGATTTAGGAAAAATGACCAGTCACAAAAGTTGTAGCCCTCTGGGTCTACTTTAGTTTAAAATTGATTTTATTCAATTTGGGTGAGTGGTTTGACCACAGCACTCATTTTGGTGGGATCAAGACCTAGGCTAACCAGAGATTGAAATGGTTGCCCACGGTTCATAACATGTCCAAATGATTTGAAATTTGGACTGGAGGTCTATAATATGTATATCGAGAGGCTGTCCAAAATTGAGAATTTTTGGAGAACTTTTGCCTAAAGTTTTTGTAAAAATTTAATAAACAATATAAGATTAATTAGGAGATGAAATTAAGTCCAAACTCCCCCAAATTTTGGGTGGTGGTCCCTGGCATCAATATTAAGATCTGTACAAAATTTCAACTCGATTGGTCGAGTTTTGAATAGGGAAGTATCAAGTCCTAGATAGGTCTTGGTGAGGGGTACTTTGGGGAAAAATACGATTGGAGATGGAGTGTACAAATCTCCTCAAAAGAGGCTGAAGTTGTTGGCCACTGATTTGTTGAGTCTATGTCTACCCTCTTGGGTAACATGGTGTGGCTTAGGGTGGATTTTACCCTAAGAGATTGGCTCAAATCCAACGGGTGGGAGTTTGAGGTTTGTGAAGGACATAGGAGCAAGAGCTCTTGTATGCCCTTGAAATTTGGAGGAGATGGGGATGATATGATGAAAACCCTCTGGTTGAAATAGTGAAGGAATTGGAGGTAGTTAGGTACCTCGAAAGTTGAAATGTCGGATTAGGATAAGAATGTAATTTAGTTATTTTAAGCACTAAATCTAATCCAAAAATCGTGAAACTCGGGAGGAGGGAGTTTTAGGATGTTTTAGACTTAAAGTAAATCTTCTGGAATTTTATGATTAATAAATGTTATACTTCATGTGTTAAAGGAATAATTGCCCGATTTATTGTTTCAATTATTTGGAGGTTTTAAATTAATTATATTCAGTTGAAATTCTGGATTTAGATCTTGATTAGTAGCACAATGATCCCTGGATTTTTATAGAATTTTATGTTGAGTAAATCTAGTACCTTATTCACAGATGATAGAAAGGGCTTTTATGTTTAAAAATTAATTATGGATAAAATACTTGCTGGAAAATTATGAAACTTGGCCAGTGCTAATTCTAGGCCTTTATCTGCATGTCATGAATTATTTATAATTTTTGGAAGAATATTTTCTGTACTTGCTTCATAAACAATAGAAGTTAGAGATTATTTCTAAAATATCTTTCATGCCATTTTGATGATAGAAAAATTATGATACTTAGGATTTAACCTTCTGAGATAACCTACTATTTATCATAAATTTGTTGGACATCTTGCATGAATAACTAGGGTAGTTCATGTTCAAACCGATAGCCCTTGGGATTTTCGAGGAATTTAATTAAATGCCAAATAAATTAGGAAAATTTCCATTTTCTGGATTTAGGACATTCATATCATGGTAAGTCTCCAGTAAATAATTTAGGGCATTTGGATGAGTAATGGATCATTGCATAACCGGTTCGACATGTAGCCTAGGTCGGTCTGCATATAGCAATTTGAGAAATGCAATAGGACTTGATCTGAGGAAGTTTTTGGAGTTAAACATTTTGTCTAGGTGGACATTTGTGGAGGAAATTACAATAGGAAAATATGAAGAGTAGAGAGTAGTAGTGATAGCTAGAGTTAAGAGGTGCTCGGGTTTGGCGAAAGATCGTCTTCCCCGAAGAGTGGAAGGTTTAAAAATCACCCTAGGATAGTCTATCGTAATGTGAGAAAGGAATGGGTTAAGGGAAATAAACCAATAATATTAAGTGCCTTGCGAAAGGGAACTTCGGGCCGTAATGCCGCCGTCTTGGTTCCTAGTGCCCCTTGAGAGCCCTTCACGGGGTATACCGGGGGCAGTCCTGGGCTAACGTAAACTGTAATAATAAACTGGCAAGAGTAACTTAGTAACTAGGATTGCACTTTTCACAAACACTGTTGGCACAGGAAGATTGATGAGAGCTTCGGCTCGGTTGGTTAAGAGACGGACGGGATGGTCCGGGGAGCTTCGGCTCGGTTGGTTGGAGACGGACGTTTGGTCCGGGGAGCTTCGGCTCGGTTTTTGTGTGTTTGCGATTAAACTTGCATGTGCATAAGATAGGAAAAGTTAAGGTGGTGGGTCTTTCGATATCGGGGAGTTCGATTGCACCGACACCGATATCGTTGACTCGGCGGGGTGATTAGCACTCCGCCAACTGAAGTCCGGTGCGCCTAGAGATGGGGCAGTCTAGCTCCGGAGTTCACACAGCCGGCACCGTGAGTCTCGACCCTGAGTAGTTTCTAGTGTTTGCTTCCGCATGAGTGATATTGTAGTGAGGACTCTGATGTACAGGGCTTATGCCCTTATTTTTAGTTTTACATTATGCTGCACTCTGATGTTTCTGTGGACACTCCCTTCGTGGAGCTTTATTATATATATGTGATATTACTATTGTGGACTGCATTGCTCTTACTGTTATATTGTGCTACTTTTCTGTGATCAAATTGGCCGGCAGAATCGGCGCCTTGTGGTGATGATCCTTCAGGACGTGAAGGAGTCACCGCAAAGCGGCGGTTCTGGGCCTAAGACCCCGGTGGTTGAAAAAGAAAAAAAAAGGGGGGTCTTACAAGTGGTATCAGAGCAAACATCGATCAGAAGGAAGTAGCAGTCCACAATCCCTAGGTCACCCCCCGCTCGAGTTTAGTTTGGGGACAAACTAAGCAGCGGAAGCAGTGGTGTGCCCATATTGGGATCACATATAATTTGTCCGCCTTTATGTAGTATTTGAACGTTTTCTCAGCGTGTGTTTTTGTTACGCAGCCTCCAGCACGGACTACGCCACAAGGTGGAGTTCAACAGGCTCAGGATGTTGCACCACCCCCACCGGCCCCCACTCCTTTCCTTCAGTCAGACATGGGACAGACCCTGACTGCCATTCTGGAGGCCTTCAGGGCCCAGCAGGTTCCGGCCCCGCAGCCAAATCCAGGGGCCAACTGGCTAAGCATCTTTCGAGGACTGGCTCCCCCGTCCTATTTGGGGACAGAGTCGGCTGTTCGGACGGAAGAGTGGCTAGATATCATGTACGAGATGCTGACCGGGATACGATGTCCCTGGGAGGAGAGGGTGGCTCTGGTTGTCTCCTGCCTGGAGTCCCATGCAAAGAGGTGGTGGAAGACGCTGTTGGACACGACCTTTGCTGATAGGGAGGTTGCGGAGGTTACTTGGGAGGAGTTCAGGGCCGCACTGCTGGAGCATTTCGTTCCGCAGTCGGCTAGGGATGATTTGGAGGAGCGGTTCTTACAGCTGAAGCAGGGTACCCGGACCGTGGTGGAGTACCATCGAGAGTTTGACCATCTGGCTCGATACGCAGATTCCTACCAGCTGGACGAGGCAGGGTATATCAGGAGGTTCTATAAGGGCCTGCGGGAGGACTTGAGGGAGGCTCTGTTGTTCGTATCTGACGGGCCCATCTCCCGGATCTTGGAGATGGCCAAAAGGATTGAGGCAGATTGGCACGCCACCCGGGGCCGGAAGCGGCCAGCAGAGGATCAGGGACGGAGAGGTAGGAATGACCAGCGGCGGGGTGCTGTACCAGAGGGGAGGAGGACAGAGGACCAGCCTCGTCAGGACGTGAGGCCGGAGCCGAGGGAACAGGTAGTATTAGCCCCTCCCCCTCTTCGGATGCAGGAGATGCCGAGACCCGGGGGAATGGCGTATCCCCCACTAGAGTGTTTTCTTTGTCATCAGATTGGGCACATTCGGAGGAACTGCCCCATGAGGGGGGCACCACCTCCACCACATCAGGGCGGCCCACCAGCTCAGCATTATGGAGGCCGAGGACGCGGCCGTGGTCGTGGATACCAGTGGGGAGATCGTAGACAGGAAAGAGAGCAGGTATATGCTTTGGACCTTGCGCAGCCTCGAAATCCGGAGCAGGTCATAGCAGGTACGCTGCAATGCTTCTTTACTTTCATAGAATTTTCCTTTAAGTTGTTAAAACTCAGAACCGCACTAGATAGATTAACAAGGAAAGAAAACTCTTTATAGAACCCTGAGATATTTAATCACCCCAGGTATAGTCTTCATCAGCGGCAAGCCTGCCCGCACGCTTTTTGATACTAGAGCTACTCACTCCTTTGTGTCGGAGTCGTTCGTGGAAGGACTGGAAGGTGTGGAGCGGTTCACAGGCTCGAGGATGAGGGTGCGACTACCGGATGGATCTGAGCTCCTTACCACGGATCACTGCAATATGGAGGCAGAAATTGGTGGAAAAGCGTTCGAGGCTCCAGCGACGATTTTGAAGCTGACGGACTACGACCTGATCCTGGGCATGGCATGGCTGCACTGGAACTATGCCCAGATTGACTGCCAGGCAAAGAGGATCACCGTGAGACACGGGGACTCTTTCATTACCATCGAAGGTATAAGACCTGTCTCTCGTATACTCTTATCTTCGGTACAGGCCGTTAAGGCCCATCTGCAGGGAGAGGAGGTCTATCAGATTCTATTTGAGATGGCGGAGGTTAAGGAGTCGGTGACAGACATCCCGGTGGTGCGAGATTTCGCTGACATCTTTCCAGAGAAACTGCCAGGACTACCTCCACACCGAGAGCAGGATTTTCAGATACAGCTTGTGCCGGGAGCCAAGCCGGCGTCTAGGGCCCCTTATCGGATGGCCCCAAAGGAGTTGGCAGAGTTTCGGACTCAGTTGCAGGAATTAGTTGAGGCAGGTTTTGTTAGACCGAGTTCCTCGCCATGGGGAGCACCGGTCCTGTTCGTGAAGAAGAAGGATGGGACCCTCCGCCTGTGCATCGATTACCGAGCACTAAACAGGCTGACCGTCCGGAATACCTATCCGCTCCCACGGATAGACGAATTATTCGACCAGCTGGAGGGGGCCCATTATTTCTCGAAGCTGGACTTGAGATCAGGATACTACCAGCTGCGGATCCAGGAGGAGGATATCCCGAAGACGGCCTTTAGTAGCAGATATGGCCTGTATGAGTTCACCGTGATGCCCTTTGGGCTCACGAATGCTCCGTCGGCGTTCATGAGTCTCATGAACCGGGTTTTCGAGGCCTACTTGGATGTGTTCGTCATAGTATTCATAGACGACATCCTGATCTACTCTAGGACGGAGGAGGAGCACACTCGGCATCTGGCACTGACCTTGGAGAGGTTGCGGGAGCATCGCCTTTATGCAAAATTCAGCAAGTGTCAGTTCTGGTTGAAGGAGGTGGCCTTCCTAGGCCACATCATCAGCAGAGCCGGGTTATCAGTAGATCCAGCAAAGATTCGGGCAGTTCGCGATTGGCCGCAGCTGAGGACAGCCACCGATGTACGCAGTTTCTTGGGACTTGCCGGTTACTACCGGAAGTTCGTGGAGGGGTTCTCTCGGATTGCCCTCCCCCTCACATCTTTGACAAAGAAGGAGGCACCTTTTGTTTGGACCCCGCAGTGCCAGGCGGCTTTCCAGGAGCTGAAGGACCGACTCATCTCGGCCCCTATCCTGGCCCTTCCATCCGGAAGGGAGGGATTCCAGGTGTATACCGACGCATCATACCAAGGGATGGGAGCAGTGCTGATGCAGAACGGACATGTCATAGCATATGCCTCCCGCCAGCTGAAGACCCATGAGAGGAACTACCCGGTGCACGACCTCGAGATGGGAGCGGTCGTTTTTGCTCTGAAGGTCTGGCGCCATTATCTTTATGGAGTCCACTGCGATATCTTCTCCGATCACAAGAACCTGAAATACGTGGACACGCAGAAGGAGCTGAATATCAGGCAGAGGCGTTGGGTGGAGTTCTTAGCAGATTATCAGTATGAGATGCACTACCATCCAGGGAAGGCAAACGTGGTGGCCGACGCGTTGAGCCGGAGAGCTGCCACTTCCGAAGTTGGGCCCCAGGTTATGTCCATGGAGCTAGTCCAGTCATTCAGAGATATGCAGATATCCCTAGTGTCCGAGGATGACCCAGATCTGTATAGGGAGTATCTGGCATCGATAGTGGCCATTGACGATATTCGGGATCGCATTCGGGACGGACAGAGGACAGATGCGTGGGCGGAGCCGATGTTCCGAGCTTTGGAGGAAGGTTCGACAGGAGATTATTCCCTGAGAGATGGTTTGCTCCACTTCAGAGGCAGAGTATATATACCCGCAGGAGGCCAGATCCGAGAGGATATTATGATGGAGGCGCATTGCAGCCGGTACTCGGTACACCCAGGGATCACAAAGATGACCGCTGATTTGAAGAGGACGATGTTTTGGCCGGGCATGAAGAAGGACATTACGTACTTCGTGACCCATTGCGAGGCGTGTCAGTTGGTGAAGGCGGAGTGCAGGAACCCCGCAGGATTGTTACAGCCACTCCCGGTGCCGGAGTGGAAGTTTGACGATATAGCGATGGATTTTATACATGGTCTTCCCCGGTCTCGGACAGGGAACGACTCGATTTGGGTGATTGTTGATCGGTTGACGAAGGTGGCCCGCTTTGTACCGATCAGGAAGGATGACTCGGTGGGAGTGCTGGTACGGAAGTTTGTGGAGCAGTATGTCCGGTATCATGGTGTGCCCCGGACGATAGTATCGGACCGCGATGGACGGTTTACATCCAGGGAGTGGCGGTCAGTGCAGGCACACTTGGGCACCCGGTTGACTTTTAGCACGGCCTTCCACCCTCAGACAGACGGGCAGACAGAGCGCACCAACAGGACGTTGGAGGATCTACTACGACTGTGTATATTGGACCGAGGGGAGCCGTGGGAGAAGATGTTACCGTTGGTCGAGTTCTCCTACAATAATAGCTACCAGTCCAGCATCAGGATGGCGCCTTATGAAGCCTTGTATGGACGAAAATGTAGGACCCCGCTTTCTTGGGTTCAGGACGAGGATCCGAAGCTGCTGGGATCGGATTTCGTTGAAGACACCGAGGCTCAGGTGAGACTGATCAGAGATAGGATGTTGGAGGCGCAGAGCAGACAGGCCAAATACTATGACGCCCGGCATCGTCAGGTGGAGTTTCGGGTAGGGGATCGAGTGTTCTTGAAGATCCGACCCATGCACGGAGTCTCACGGGTGCGCGGTCGGAGGAAGAAACTCAGCCCTAGGTATATGGGCCCTTACCGGATCCTGGAGCGGATCGGACCCCTAGCCTACAGGCTAGAGTTGCCACCAGAGCTGGCAGCCCTACACGACATCTTCCACATCTCTTCGCTGAGAAGGGCTCTACTACGCCCGGAGCAGCGGATTTTGACCACCGAAGGGCCGGTAGCTTCAGACCGATCTGTTCACTTGGAGCCGGTTCGGATCGACGACAAAGGAGTGCGGATCTTGCGCCGCAAGAAGATCCCCTTAGTCAAGGTTCTGTGGAGAAATCACGGTCAGGAGGAGCACACCTGGGAACCGCAGGATCTGATGAGGCAAAGATACCCGGAGTTGTTCAGTCAGGTACATCTCACCACCTCTCGGTATACTATAGATTGCCTTCTTGTTTTGGAGTGTTAAGACTAGATACGGAAAATCCAGGACCTAGGCATACGCACTTAATCAGAAAGGTAGGGGCTAATCTTTTGTTTATTGGGGAGATTGTCTTAGTTATCAAACGAACAGTCGCCTGAACCCAATAGAAAGATCGTGTGGGATGTTACAAGTTTAATTTATTCCGATAGAAATCCCCGTAGGCTCAACCTCAATTTCGGGGACGAAATTTTTGTTTTGTTTATTGGGATTTGTAACATCCTATTTCCGGCTAGACCCCTAGGAGTCGATTAGTTGTGACGGAACCCCAGGAAACACATAAAAATGAAATAAAGCGATCAATATTTCGGGTCACGGGTTAGTCACGCCCGTGACCGACCCGTCACGCCCGTGACCTGGGCGTGACTACTTCGACGATCGTCGATCTCCATGAGACGATCGTCGAACGTGCTATCTGGGCATGTCACGCCCGTGACCAAGATGTCACGCCCGTGACTATGGGCGTGACCCCATCGACGATCGTCGATCGCCGTGAGACGATCGTCGACCTTGCGGCCCGGGCATGTCACGCCCGTGACATGAGTGTCACGCCCGTGACCTAGGGCGTGACCAGCCTTCGACGATCGTCGACCTCAATTCGACGATCGTCGACCTCGAAATTTGCCGTTCGGGCATGTCACGCCCGTGACCTAGAGGTCACGCCCGTGACCTAGGGCGTGACCAGCCTTCGACGATCGTCGATCTCAATTCGACGATCGTCGACCCACAATCTGCCGTTTGGGCCTGTCACGCCCGTGACCCGAGGTGTCACGCCCGTGACCTTCCATCGACGATCGTCGATCTCAGTTCGACGATCGTCGAACCCAGAATTGGCTATCCGGGCCTGTCACGCCCGTGACCTATGTGTCACGCCCGTGACATTGGCCGAAACGACGGTTCAGGCCCGAAATTATTCCAACACGCGTGGTAATAAATGCTGGTGTGGGAAGTTATACCAGGAGTAACTTCCGGCCGTTTTCCTTCTATAATTATATAATAAATGAGGAAAAGGTGGTCCAATAGAAAACCGCCAGCTGGACACACCTGTTCAGTTTCCACCGTTTCTTATCCCTTCACTGTAACCGAAACGTCAAGGGGGGGGGGGAAACTTCATGGCCATAATGGTTTTACCCATTCACCTTCCCACTTCCTGATTTATAAAAGCCCACCTGGACAAGAGGAGAAGGTTACACGCTCAAGTAATCGGAACAGACCTTTGTTCTTGCTGTAGGAGAAGTTCAGCAAACGCCACCACCGCGCCATGGCACCCCGACGTTCTTCTCGCCTTCAAACCGCGAACAAGGTCCTCCTCTGCTCCTTCTCTTCCATGGGTAGATCTTAGGATTCTTAGAAAGGAGGTTCGTGCTCAACGGAGCCGGACCCGTCTCTCGTTTTCATGGAAAAACCATGAAAAAGGGTATTTTGAGTTTGCCGGAAACCGCCACCTCCGGCGGCCAAACCACCGCCGACCGATAGCCATCGCCTCAACGGAGGTGGTGGTGGTGGTGGCTGGCCAGGGAAGTGACCGAACGGCCGGCGACGGACCACGGAATGCTTACAGGAAAAATGTTTTCCAGTGTCTGTTCGGGTTCATGAAGGAGATGAACAGTAGATTTAATATATAATACATAGATTATTATATAGTACATAATGGAAAAATAGGTTATTTGAATGTATTTTTTGAGGCTGCAAAACGAAGCACTTAGAGGCCGATTTAGGAAAAATGACCAGTCACAAAAGTTGTAGCCCTCTGGGTCTACTTTAGTTTAAAATTGATTTTATTCAATTTGGGTGAGTGGTTTGACCACAGCACTCATTTTGGTGGGATCAAGACCTAGGCTAACCAGAAATTGAAATGGTTGCCCACGGTTCATAACATGTCCAAATGATTTGAAATTTGGACTGGAGGTCTATAATATGTATATCGAGAGGTTGTCCAAAATTGAGAATTTTTGGAGAACTTTTGCCTAAAGTTTTTGTAAAAATTTAATAAACAATATAAGATTAATTAGGAGATGAAATTAAGTCCAAACTCCCCCAAATTTTGGGTGGTGGTCCCTGGCATCAATATTAAGATCTGTACAAAATTTCAACTCGATTGGTCGAGTTTTGAATAGGGAAGTATCAAGTCCTAGATAGGTCTTGGTGAGGGGTACTTTGGGGAAAAGTACGATTGGAGATGGAGTGTACAAATCTCCTCAAAAGAGGCTGAAGTTGTTGGCCACTGATTTGTTGAGTCTATGTCTACCCTCTTGGGTAACATGGTGTGGCTTAGGGTGGATTTTACCCTAAGAGATTGGCTCAAATCCAACGGGTGGGAGTTTTAGGTTTGTGAAGGATATAGGAGCAAGAGCTCTTGTATGCCCTTGAAATTTGGAGGAGAGGGGGATGATATGATGAAAACCCTCTGGTTGAAATAGTGAAGGAATTGGAGGTAGTTAGGTACCTCGAAAGTTGAAATGTCGGATTAGGATAAGAATGTAATTTAGTTATTTTAAACACTAAATCTAATCCAAAAATCGTGAAACTCGGGAGGAGTGAGTTTTAGGATGTTTTAGACTTAAAGTAAATCTTCTGGAATTTTATGATTAATAAATGTTATACTTCATGTGTTAAAGGAATAATTGCCTGATTTATTGTTTCAATTATTTGGAGGTTTTAAATTAATTATATTTAGTTGAAATTCTGGATTTAGATCTTGATTAGTAGCACAATGATCCCTGGATTTTTATAGAATTTTATGTTGAGTAAATCTAGTACCTTATTCACAGATGATAGAAAGGGCTTTTATGTTTAAAAATTAATTATGGATAAAATACTTGCTGGAAAATTATGAAACTTGGCCAGTGCTAATTCTAGGCCTTTATCTGCATGTCATGAATTATTTATAATTTTTGGAAGAATATTTTCTGTACTTGCTTCATAAACAATAGAAGTTAGAGATTATTTCTAAAATAGCTTTCATGCCATTTTGATGATAGAAAAATTATGATACTTAGGATTTAACCTTCTGAGATAACCTACTATTTATCATAAATTTGCTGGACATCTTGCATGAATAACTAGAGTAGTTCATGTTCAAACTGATAGCCCTTGGGATTTTCGAGGAATTTAATTAAATGCCAAATAAATTAGGAAAATTTCCATTTTCTGGATTTAGGACATTCATATCATGGTAAGTCTCCAGTAAATAATTTAGGGCATTTGGATGAGTAATGGATCATTGCATAACCGGTTCGACATGTAGCCTAGGTCGGTCTGCATATAGCAATTTGAGAAATGCAATAGGACTTGATCTGAGGAAGTTTTTGGAGTTAAACATTTTGTCTGGGTGGACATTTGTGGAGGAAATTACAATAGGAAAATATGAAGAGTAGAGAGTAGTAGTGATAGCTAGAGTTAAGAGGTGCTCGAGTTTGGCAAAAGATCGTCTTCCCCGAAGAGTGGAAGGTTTAAAAATCACCCTAGGATAGTCTATCGTAATGTGAGAAAGGAATGGGTTAAGGGAAATAAACCAATAATATTAAGTGCCTTGCGAAAGGGAACTTCGGGCCGTAATGCCGCCGTCTTGGTTCCTAGTGCCCCTTGAGAGCCCTTCACGGGGTATACCGGGGGCAGTCCTGGGCTAACGTAAACTGTAATAATAAACTGGCAAGAGTAACTTAGTAACTAGGATTGCACTTTTCACAAACACTGTTGGCACAGGAAGATTGATGAGAGCTTCGGCTCGGTTGGTTAAGAGACGGACGGGATGGTCCGGGGAGCTTCGGCTCGGTTGGTTGGAGACGGACGTTTGGTCCGGGGAGCTTCGGCTCGGTTTTTGTGTGTTTGCGATTAAACTTGCATGTGCATAAGATAGGAAAAGTTAAGGTGGTGGGTCTTTCGATATCGGGGACTTCTATTGCACTGACACCGATATCGTTGACTCGGCGGGGTGATTAGCACTCCGCCAACTGAATTCCGGTGTGCCTAGAGATGGGGCAGTCTAGCTCCGGAGTTCACACAGCCGGCACCGTGAGTCTCGACCCTGAGTAGTTTCTAGTGTTTGCTTCCGCATGAGTGATATTGTAGTGAGGACTCTGATGTACAGGGCTTATGCCCTTATTTTTAGTTTTACATTATGCTGCACTCTGATGTTTCTGTGGACACTCCCTTCGTGGAGCTTTATTATATATATATTATATTACTATTGTGGACTGCATTGCTCTTACTGTTATATTGTGCTACTTTTCTGTGATCGAATTGGCCGGCAGAATCGGCGCCTTGTGGTGATGATCCTTCAGGACGTGAAGGAGTCACCGCAAAGCGGCGGTTCTGGGCCTAAGACCCCGGTGGTTGAAAAAGAAAAAAAAAGGGGGTCTTACAATCAGTGCATGGGACTGATGGCTGAATCAGAAGACAACAAGTTCCAGGATCATCCTGGTCCTAGTAAGGTACAAAGTAATTCTAGAATTTCTGATTACAGTACTGGTTCAGAGTCAGATTCATCTTCATCAAGTGATGAGGATCGATCAGAATCTGAAGGAGATATTCATCAGTTGATAGATGAGTATGGGGACTTATTGCAGGCACTTAAGAAAAGCAAAAACCTGGCCAAAAATCAGGCTAAGGAAATTGCAGATCTTAAGATGACTGCATCTAGTTTAAAGAAAGAATTGGATCAACAAATGAATGAGGTTGCAAAGTTGAAAACTATTATTGTTATTCAGATGGGTACAATCACATATAAAAATGATCTAATTAAAGGTCTGGAAGTCAGACTTCAAGTAGAGAAAGATTTGGTGGCTAGTTACTCTAAGCCAAAATCAGTCTTACCCTTAATAGATGAGTTTGTGGCTCAAAAGGGTAAGGCTGGAATAGGCTATAAAGGTAACACCAGGGCTGCCCATTTCAAGAGAAAGAGCAAAGCTTCTGTTCAGCCATTGAACTTTAAAGTCCCTATAGTTTTTAGAAAGGTGCATGAGCCTTCTAACAAGTATGATCTTGAAAACATTCATGGTCATAATAAGACTGATGTTCTGAATAATAAGGGTGTTAATGGCAATAAGTCAGCCCATGTTCATAAACCCCATGGTTATAAGAAATCAGTGGGTATAGCTGCAGCAACACCAGCACAGAACAGAAATTTTTCTGCCAAAAATGTATCTAGACCTAGATACAACAAGTATGAATGCTGGTGCTGTGGCAAGACAAGCCATTTTGCCTTAGACTGCTGGCATAACATAAGTGTCAGGAAGAACAACAGTCTACCAGTTAGAAGAGTTGTTGCTAGTTTTGATATGAATGGTGCTAAATTGAACCAAGGACCCAAGACTTACTTGGGTTCTAAGGGAAAGTAATTCTGTATCGCAGGAAAGTCCAAGTTGTCATGCCCCTATATGGTACTTGGACAGTGGATGTTCCAGGCACATGACTGGAACAAAGGGGCTGCTGAAGGAGTACACATCTATCAAGGATGGGCCTAAAGTAATCTTTGGTGGATCTGAAAGAGGAATCATCAAAGGATTTGGTAACATCTCTTCCAACCAAATTACCATCACTCAAGTGACTTATGTAAAAGGTTTGAAACACAACCTGATAAGCATAAGTCAGCTGAGTGATCTAGGATATGACATTTCATTTGTTAAGAATGGATGTCATATCAAAAGGTCAAGTTATCAAAAGATCATTTTGACAGGATATAGAAAGAGAAATGTTTATTGTCTTGATTTTGAGTGTGAGAACAAAGGTTCTCCTATTTATCTTATAGCTGATGAGAAAGCATCTCATTATGTCAAATGGCACAAGTGGCTGGCTCATCTTAACTACAAAACAATTGGCCAACTCTTTAGCAAAGAGTTAGTAATGAATGGTCCTCAAGTTAAGTTTATAAAGGAAGGGATATGTTCAGCTTGTCAAAAGGGCAAGCAGACAAAATTTTCCTTTCATAGACTTGAAAACAAGGATTCAGTGAGGTGTCTATACCTCTTACATATGGATCTTTTTGGTCCTATGCCAGTTCATAGTCTAGGTAGGAAGGTCTACACTTTTGTGGTTGTAGATGACTATTCTAGATATTCCTGGGTGTTCTTTCTAAGACAGAAATCTGAAACCCCAAGTTTTTTACACAGTTTTGTCAGACAAATTCAGAATGAACTGGACAGTACAGTGGTCAAAATCAGAAGTGACCATGGCACTGAATTTCAATCTGAAAGTATGACAAGATTGTGTGAAGAGTTTGGGATTTTTCAAGAATTCTCCTCACCTAGAACACCTCAACAAAATGGTATTGCTGAAAGAAAGAATAGGACATCGATTGAAGCTGGTAGAACTCTTTTGAGTGACACTTCTCTCCCAGAATATTTCTGGGCTAAGGCAGTAAACACTGCATGTCATGTGCTCAACAGGGCTTCTATCACCAAGTACCACAAAAACACTCCCTATGAGATCATGAAAGGTAGAAAACCAAATCTATCCTATTTTAGAATCTTTGGTTGCAAGTGTTATATCCTTAACAATGGCAAGTATTATTTAACTAAGTTTGCTGCCAAATCCCAAGATGGGATATTTGTTGGGTACAACAATAATAGTAAGGCTTATAGAGTCTACAACTTGATTACTCAGGTTGTAGAAGAATCTGTACATGTTGTATTTGATGAAACAAGATTAATCAACAGTGATTTGCCTTGTAGTTCATGCAGTTCAACATGTATAAGCAATAGGATGGACAAGCTTTCCATTGCAGAAGGCTCAACTGCAGATGAATTATTGGAAAATGATGGCTACTATCCAGGGGGAGTACAAGACTCTCTAGAAGTTGATGACAACCAAGAGGTGCAGCATAATGAAGAAACTGGAGGTGTTCAGCCAGAAGGAAGTCTATCTCCAGCTGTAAGACATCTAAAGGATCATCCAGCAAATCAGATAATTGGTGATCCAAGACATGGAGTGCAAACCAGAAGTAGAAATCTGAATACAGTCCTGCACTCAAGTTTTCTATCTCAACTGGAGCCAAAGAAATTTGAAGAAGCTATCCAAGACCAACACTGTATTAATGATATGCAAGAGGAGCTTAATCAGTTTAGAAGATGCAAGGTCTAGGAGTTGGTTTCTAAACCAAAAGACAACAACATCATTGGTACAAAGTGGATTTTTAGGAACAAGTTGGATGAGAATGGAGTTATTGTGAAGAATAAAGCAAGATTGGTTGCAAAAGGATACAAGCAGGAAGATGGAATAGACTTTGATCAAACATTTGCCCCAGCAGCAAGACTGGAAGCAATCAGAATGTTCCTTGCCTATGTAGCATATCAAGGCTTCAAGGTATATCAAATGGATGTGAAATCAGCATTCCTGAATGATGATCTAAAAGAAGAAGTCTATGTAGAGTAGCCATCAGGTTTTGTAGATTCTCTAAAACCTGGTTATGCCTATAGACTTAGGAAAGCATTGTATGGGTTAAAGCAAGCCCCAAGGGCTTGGTATGAAACCCTGTCTACTTTCCTTATTGAGAACAAATTCTCAAGAGGTAAAATAGACAAAACTCTATTCCTAAGGGAATCTAAAGGGAAGATAATCTTAGTTCAGATCTACGTAGATGACATAATTTTTGGGTCTACAGAGAAAAACCTTTGAAAGAAGTTTGCCAAACTTATGCAAGGGAAGTTTGAAATGAGCAGTATGGGGGAACTTAAGTTCTTCTTGGGACTCCAAGTAAGACAGACTGATGATGGATTGTCCATATCCCAGTCTAAGTTCACCAAAGAGTTAATTAAAAAGTATGGTATGGAATCATCCTCCACCATGAGAACTCCTATGGGAACAAGTATGCCTATATGCAAAGATGATGCAGGTAAACCTGTAGATGAGTATTTGTATAGAGGAATAATTGGCTCTCTATTATATCTCACTGCTAGTAGACAAGACATTATGTATGCAATATGTGTCTGTGCTAGGTACCAAACATGACCTAAAGAATCACATTATATTGCAGTCAAGAGGATTTTGAGATATCTAAAGGGCACACCGAATCTAGGCCTTTGGTACCCTAGGAATGGAGATTTTCTACTAATAGGTTATTCAGATGCAGATTTTATAGGCTGTAGAGAAGATAGAAAAAGTACTACAGGTACATGTCAATTTCTGAGAGGAAGATTGATATCTTGGAGCAGTAAGAAGCAAACTAATGTGGCAATATCCACAGCTGAGTCTGAATATGTGGCAGCAGGAAGTTGTTGTGCACAGCTGTTATGGATTCAACATCAGCTAAGGGACTATGGTATTCAAGTAAGTAGAACACCTTTATTGTGTGATTCTAAAAGTGTCATTTCTATTGCAAACAATCCTGTTTCACACAGTAGGACTAAGCATATAGAGATTAAATACTATTTTCTAAGAGAACATGTAGAAAAAGAAGACATCTCATTAGAATTTGTTAAAACTGATTATCAAATTGCTGATGTATTTACTAAGCCTCTGGATGAAACTAAATTCAATAGATTTAAAATTGAATTAGGAATGCTGACCATAGGTTAGTTTACCAAAAATTGGCTAAGTAAATAGTGTCGACACATTCAGTACTAAAGTGTCGACACAGAAAAGTTATGTCGACAATTCAGGAAAATTGTGTCGACACAGAGTAAATGTGTCGACACCTAAGGGACAAAGAGTCGACTCATCCAGAAATGTAGTGTCGACACAACCAGAGTAATGGTGTCGACACTTACAGATTTTGTGTCGACACTTGTAATAAGAGTCAACACAGAATTTCTGATGAACTACTAAGTATCTCCTGTGTCGACATATCATCAATTGGTGTCGACACATAATAGTCAGCGTCGTGGTCGAGACAATATAAGTTTGTGTTGACACATTCCAACAGTGTTGACACTTTTAGATAGTTTTTGCCTGCCTTTTGACCTTCTTTGATTAGAAGGGTATAAATAGGTCAAGAACTTATTTTGTCGACACGCTCACCAGGGTTTTGAGACAAAAACCTTGTGTCGACAAACTCTCTCCTCTTCATTCAAGCTTTCTCTTCATTCCAATGGCGCCCAAGGTTGAAGACAACGTCAATGAAGGATATAAGTTGGTTAGGCATGCATTCGACGATGCCGACTCAGAGATCAAACAGGTCATTTCACTTCTTGTAGAAAACGCATTAGAATATCTTGTCTCTGAACCTACTAAGATATGGAAGAAAGAAGTATTCGAGTTCTACACGGCTGCATCGATGGACTCAACAGGATTGAATATCAAATCCTTTGTACATGGAGAAAGAGTCAAGCTGTCTCAAAAGAGGTTGAGCAAGATTCTCCATCTTCCTAGAATACAAGATGAGGAAGAGGTGCCAGCCTCAAGGACCAGTGAGGCGCTTCAATGGTGTAGATTGGATCCAACCATAAAGATAGGATCTGCAATCAACAGAAAGGGCATGAATCATCAGGGAAAATTCCTGTCTGAAATAATAGGTAAAGTGATCTTATGTAAACCAGGTGGCCATGATAGGATATCAGCCTATATGTTCAGCCTGATGACAAGGGTGATCTTTAAGATTCAAACAAATTGGTCTGCAGTACTGTTTGATAAGATTAAAGAAGGAATCAAGAAGCCAAACTTGGCTAGGATCATGAGTCTGTACCTGGCTGGAATAATTCCAGAGATAATGCAGCAGATTCCTGGATCAAAGATAAACTACATGAGGAGAATGGACATAAGGTTATTCTCCATATGGGATAGAGTTCTTTCTAAAGAAATGCCTGATGTGGACAGGCAAGAGCATGGTCCAGAAGATGCACAAGTCCAGGAAGATACTATATCTGCACAGGTGCAGGGGGAGCCAGTTATTGCACAAGTGCAGGGGGAGCTAGAAAGTATACAAGTCCAGGACAATGCTGAGAATGCACATTTGTAGGGGGATCCAGAGTCTGAACAGGTACAAGAGGAAGAAAGAATCAATTTATCAGAGGACATTGTTCCTCAAACTGATCTTGATATTTCTGGTATTGCTGCTGCTGCTACTGAGAATACAATCTCCTGCTCTCACACAACAAGAATTTACTCTTGAAGAGCTGTTTCCTGATCTTGGAGGAGAAGTAGATAAAATGGAGACCCTAAGATTTGAGGGGGAGCAAGTAAGGGTTGAGGGGGAGCAGGTTGATATAGAGGAAGAGCAACAAGTAGCTGAGAAAGAAATTTCTTCCACTCCTCAAGAGAGAGTTACTATTGAAAGTTCTTCAGAGTCTGAGCATGAAGAAGTAAGGGAGGCAAAGAAAAGAAAATTAATGGTCTTTAAGAGAAGAATTCAAAGTTATAAGAAGGCTCTCCAAACAACTACTTCACATTCTACTCCTGAGATTGATTACAACAAGTACTTGGTTGACTTACAAGTAAATTTTGATGAGCAGAGATTGCTTCTAGAAAAATATATGGATGAAATCCAAAAGGCTCTTCAATTTGATCTGGCATAAGATATAAAATCTATAAGATTTGAAGTTAATCAGAATAAAAGAGAGATGACAGATTGCTTCCACAAGGGAGGTAATGTTGTGGGAGATGACAGATTGCTTCCAACAAGAAGAAATAAAGAAGCAAGTGGATGAGATTGCAGTCAAACAAGGCTATGTCCTTGAAAATCAAATAAGAATGAATGACAATTTGACTGAATCTCACAATGAGATAGTCACTGAGTTAACAAATGCTGTTACAGGAATGACTGCTGCAAGGGCTAAAGAAATAGAAGAATATGATAAGAAGCTACAGGTTGCCCTAGATTCAGTTAAAACTGTCATCACTTCATCTCAAAAGTTAATTAGTGACAAGCTTCAAAAGTTAAAGCTATTCTTTAAAGATGGAATCAATTACCTGGATGGGCAAATAAGATTTCAGAAAGAGGACTTAAGAGATCATATGACCAGAGAAGTCATAAAGGGGGAGAGGGTGTTAGTCTATGCTGGCTCTGATCATGCCAAATGGGTAACCAACAGCATAAGAGCCACTCTTGGATATCCACCCTTGTGTGATGATGATAATATAGCTGAGTCAGGGGTGCAACCAATTCTACTTGAAGGTGATCAACCTGAGATTGCCCAAGTCATTTACCCTCCTGTAGATATTGAAATGGTACATCAACAAGTTGAGTCTATGTACAGCCCTCCTATACCAGTTACAAATGTTATTATTGAAAAGGTTGATATGCCAAAAGCTGGTCTGAAAGCTCAGCAAGATGCTCTATTATCAAAGAAAAGATTTAGAGAGCAAGCAGAATTAAAGCTAGACTTTGAGCAGTGGAGCCCCACTTCAAGGAATATCATTTTAATTGTCTGGAAAGCTGTAAAAGATCAAGTACATGAAAGGGGAAAATGGTACAATGAGCAAGAATGGCAAAAGTATGAAGCCAGGCAGGAGGCCATAGTTCAACACAGGAGAAAGTCTAAGATGGGGAAGCTACCTCCTGATACTCAGGAACCTAGCAAGTATTTCCCCAAGCCCTTTCATTATTTTGAAAGGCAAAGGATCAAGGCTGATGCACAAAAGAAAGCTGAGTTGAAAGGCAAGAAGCCTATTGAAGATACAGAACCTATTGTGCAGGCTCAGATTAAATCTGGCAAAGGGATTGTCATCAAGGAGCCAGTCTAGCCTTAGTCTAAGTTTTACTAGTTTTTGTTAAAGAACTATGTAATTGTTAGTTTGTTAAAGAAATCAATGTAAACAACTTGTAACAAACATTTTTGAGTAAATATACAAAATATTGTTCTATGATCATTCTCTTTTACATCTTTATTCTGTGATGTAATAATGATATGTGTTTTGTTATAGGACCCTGTAATATAATGCTTATATACATCATCAGGTTTATTTTTTAAGTGGTGTATATCATTGGCTAAAGGATTATGACTTCTCCAAATAGGGGGAAATTGTTGGGTATATTGGAAAATATGTACCTGATTTGGAGAAGCCTCACTTAGCTCAATGATATACATCAAGGTGTATTTGATGTTATTTTGAGTTTACATATGCAGGTTAAGAATGTGCTAGAATGAAGGAAAAATATTCTAAGTCCATATGTCGACACCTGAGGAAGCTGTGTCGACACTTCAGTAAGATTGTGTCGACACTTGAAAATGGTTGTGTCGACACTTCAGTGAGATTGTGTCGACACCGGTAGGCAGTGTCGACACACAGAAATAGTCAGTCGACACCGGGAGGCTGTGTCGGCACCGGGAGGCTGTGTCGACACACAGAGGCAGAGTCGACAACAACTATGTCGACACCTGGAGGCAGTGTCGACACACGTTATGTTCTGAGTCTACATCAACTGTGTCGACACACAGGACTTGTGTCGACACACAGCTGAGTCTAGACCAAGTTGATTGCTGATGAATGGTGAAGTGTTTGTGTCGACACAAATAATCAGTGTCGACACATTCTCAAGAAGCAGTGTCAAGATGCTGTGTCGACATCAAGGCAGCTATGTCGACACCACCAAAGTCTGTATCGACACTTAAGTCACTTGTGTCGACACATATTGATAGATAGTCTAGACACATATTGACAGATGGTCTCGACACATATTAACAGATGGTCTCGATACTTTATGACAGACAGACTCGACGCTTTGCTGACAAAGACAAAGGCTCAAGATCTTTTTGATGACTTGACAGCTGTGAGTTACAACAGGTTTACTGAAGCTGTCAGACTTGTCAGAAGTTAGTTATAAACCGGATCAGCCGGTTACCATGGATGAAGTCTATAAATAGATGGATTTAGAAGAAGAAATAGATAGAAAAAAAGAGGAATAAGTATTGTCAACCCTAACACAATTAGAGATTGATCTCTGATCAAGAAAGTACAAGTAACAAAGAAGAAGATCTTCGTGAGAAAATCTAAGAAGACGTTCTAAAGTAGTTTACTATTCAGATTCTGTCTAAGTAAATTCAATCAAGAATTCAGAAGTATCTTCAAGAGGTTTGGATAGAGAGAGATCTAGCTATTTGAAGTCAAGCAGGAGACATTCACAGGTCTCTCAAGAAGCAGATACTGAACTAATCTGCCAAGAAGATTCAGATCTATTTCTGAAGTCTAAGAAGGAAGCTGCCAGTCAGTTATATTCAAAGGAAATCAACCCAACTAAGTTCAGATTCAAGAAGTTTTGAAGAAAGCTAAGATCAAGTTGATTTCAGCCATCAGCCTCTTCAAGAAGTTGATCAAGAAAGTTCTTATCCCTTCTTTCTCAATAGGGGTAAGAGATTAAAAAATTCCTTATCAAATTCTGTAGGATCTATTCATAGATCTGAGTTGTAAGCCTATTTTATAAAGGTTGAGTGTAGTAGATTTATTCTCTGAGTGGTAGGGCTGTTTATGCCTGAGTTGTAGGAGAAGGTATTCCCTGAGTTGTAGGCCTTGTCGCAAGGCTGAGGTAGGGCTGTTTATGCCTGAGTTGTAGGAGAAGGTATTCTCTGAGTTGTAGGCCTTGTGGCAAGGCTGAGGTAGGGCTTGTTAGCCTGAGTTGTAGGAACCTTATAGGGTTCTAAGTTGTAGGAATCCTTCTGGATTCTGAGCTAAAGGAAGAAGTTAGGCCGACTCTAGCATACTGCTAGATAGGTGAAGGGGGAAAGTGGATGTACCCAGACCTTGGGGAACCACTATAAATCTGTGTGCAATCTGTGATGTGTGTATGATTGTGATTGCTGTGCTGTGTTAGCTATAGAAATATCTGATTTATTCAAAGAACTGTAGTTATATTCTGCCTTAAGTTAAATCAAGGAAAAGTACCTATTCACCCCCCCCCCCTCTAGGTGTTTAGGTAGTCTTGAAAGTAAAACTATCAAGATCGCACTTCCCCTCAATGCTCTGACAAATAAGGGTGTCTCTTTTGTGTGGTCACCAAAGTGTAAAGAGGCATTTCAAGAGCTTAAGGCCCGTCTTTCCTCTGCACTAATCCTTGCCCTACCATCTAGTAAGGAAGGATTCCAGATTTATACGGATGCATCCTATTAGGGCATGGGAGCAGTGTTGATGCAACACGGACATGTGATTGCATATGCTTCTTAACAGCTTAAGAAGCATGCAGTGAATGACCCAGTGCATGATTTGGAGTTGGGAGCAGTGGTCTTCGCCTCAAAAATTTGGAGACATTACCTATACGGTGTCCACCGCAAGATCTTTTCTTATCATAAAAACTTGAAGTATATACACACCCAGAAAGATCTGAACTTGAGCTAGCGGCGGTGGTTGGAATTTTTATGTGATTATGAATTTACATTGAACTATCACCCCGGGAAGGCAAACTTGGTGGTGGATTCTCTAAGCAGGTAGACACCCGTAACGAGCCCTAAATCACAATTAATGGCTATGAAGTTGGTAAAAGTGCTTGAAGAGATGGAAATTACGTTGGTGTTTAAGGCTTGTCTCGAGGCCTATACAGAGTACCTAGCCACCATGAGTATAGTTTGTGACATTCAAGACCGGATTTGGTCATAGCAAGGGAAGGATGCTGCTTTGGCCCCGGTGTTCCAAGCAATTATGGGAGGATCAGCGGGAGGATATACGCTAAATGAGGACCTCGTTCATTTCCATGGCAGACTTTACATTCTGGTAGGTGGTGGGATTTGGGAAAACAACATGAAGGAGGCTCATTGCACCAAGTATGTTGGATCGTGTGGACAACCATAGAGGGGGTGAATAAGGTTTTACGGGTTAATTAAAAATTCAAATTATTTTGGTCTAGGAAAACTGGTTCTGGAAGCTACCTTGGGGTGCTAGCTTGCTAGCGCGCGGAGCTAGGTCACAGACCCTGTTTTCCTGGGCAAATTTACCTTTGAAGAAATACACTCACTTCAGAGATCCACTAGAGAGCAACGAGAATGATATACGCCAAAATAAAAACACAAATAACTTTATTCAATCAAGATCAAAAGATGTTTTACAATTACAAAAGTTTGATCTCCGTGACGCTAGAGATCGGAGGCGGTGAAGGAATAAAATCTTTTGGTTTTCTATATCGACCCACTACTCGGACCAGTTAGCTCTCTCCCTTTCCCTCCAAGAAAGGTATTTGAACCGTCTCTTCACCTTCATGCAAGGAAGTGACTTAGAGCCCTGCTAGATCCCCCGATCTAGACATCCCTTCCCCGGGACGATTTCTCATGAAATCCTCCACGGATTCCGACGACCTTGCTGGTCGATTTTTCTCACCACAAAAACACAGAAAAAGAGAAATGTACAAAAAGATCAAAGAAGAGTTGAGATTGAAGCTCCCTCAAAAGATTTCTCTGTTGAGCAATCCGTGACTGGTGCTAGCGATCTTCGTTTGATTGCAACTGGTCAACTCCACATAGTCGTTAACGTCCTTGGCTCGTCGGAGATCTTCATGCGCGAATTAGAGGGAGGTGTTTTCTTTTCCTTTGACGGAGACGGTGTTTCGGTGTTCCAGAGGCAGCACACGAATCCTAGGCTTGAGAATATGTGTCTCCTTATCATTGGAAAGAAAAATGAAGCATTTTATACATTTTTTTTGAAAATAGGCTATCGCTAGTGATAGAGCTAGCGCCTGATGGTAGGTCAACGCGCTTGATGCTGGCAGCTGTCCTGTAAATTTGGAAAAATATTCAAAAAGAATATTTTCCTCTTTTTCGCGCAAGCGCAGTGCGGTAATAAGTTTGTGCCTCGAGGTACTCCTGTCGTATCGACACTCTCGACGCTCCTTGAGTGGGCTAGCGCGGCGCGGTAAGAAGTTAATGTCGTGCGGTAGCATTCCGAGCGCCTAGCTAAAATAAATCCTCAGACTAGTGCCGGCGGTAAAGCTAGCGCGGAGTGGTATCAACCCGAGCACCATGTCAATTTAATTCAGGCTACTGGCCGGCGGTAGCACTTAGCGCGCGGCAGTAGATGCCAGAAGGGAGTTTCTCGCTTCTCTTGAACCTGTAAACCTGCACACTCTACGAAACACATGATGTGATCAAATATAACATGTGAATTGATATTATCAAATTTAGGATATGTGAATTGTCGGCTCCAACAAACTCCCTCTTTTGATAATATCAAATCTCGTTCATGAGATATAAAAATGAGATGCATGATACAACACATATAAGAGATAATCATTAAAAAGGTCAGGTTTCATGTTACATATAACTTCCCCTACGTATGTGCTCCCCCTATATACGTGTTCTACGTGCTCCCCCTTTCAACGTGCACATAGTGTAACAAGCTCCCCCTACACTTGATCTTCCCTAACCCATGACTCATGAACATTTTATTCTCCCCCTTTGATATTATCGAAAGGGGGTGGGGTAGATGGAAAAAGCAACAACATTCATGGAAGAGGACAGAAAAAAGTATTTGATAAGCGTGATAGAGATCAAACAATGCATGTTATAAAGGAAATCTAGAATCAAACACAATAGGGGTAACCAAAGATAAATCAGAGAATATAAAGTGTACAGGTCAAACATATGAGAGGAGTACATAGAATAAATTTAAATGAGTGTTCAGAGTAAGAAGAATTAGATAACACAGGTTAAACTAAGCACACAATAATTTAGAGAACAACACTAAGAGATTTATAGAACTAATACAATGGAACATTGTACACGTCAAGAATAGAAATTGTGTACTAGTACTTCTATGTTATAGACATACAATGCAGTTTCAGTCCAATTCTTATGCATGGAAGCGTTAGATAGAGCAATGACGTGTGAACGTGAAGCATCAAAAAAGAAAACACAAAGAAGAAATAACATTTATTATATGTTTTATCTCAATAATTCAATATGCTATCACAAGAGGAATAGAGTGCAAAATCATGTCATGTTTTTATCTACGTCATTCCAAGACTAGAACTAGGGGCACTAATGTCACAACCCACATTTTCTTTGAATTTAAATGTAAATCAGAGTAAGAGAAAACATATGACGTGATGCCACGTCGTGTAGGGGATAACTGCAGACGTTTAGGAAAACATTAATCCCAACACAGTTTATGAAAATACTAAGTTATGATGTGAGAAAATCATTTTTTAAGTTAAGTTTTGGATGGTCGTATCTCTCGGCTTAGTGGATCAACTAGTACACAATTGAAAATATAGTTATACGCTACGAAAAATAGTTTGTTTATATTATTTGACATCCTACATGAGCAAAAACATCCATATAGAATAACTCATGGTATGCAAGACTCAAGATTTAGTATAAGTATAGAAATTAGTTTGTACGTTCAATAAGATATAGTGACTTTAGCTTTTAGAAAATAATATGCATGAGATAGAAGTAATACTTTTATAATTTAAAATATCTAACATGCAACCTAGCATAAAACTTTCCTAGAGAGCAAGTAAATCCACACAATCATATAGAAGATGCTTAACAGCTAGCAAGTACTTAGCATTTAAACAAAATCCAGTGGGCATCAACAACCTAACACGAACCAACTAAAATATAAGTATGTCTGAACAAGAGTAAACAACACACTACCTCACAATCGGTGAGGGAAAGAGACAACTGCAGCCACCAGTCAAAAACTAACACTAGCCGCTCAGCCGGCTACTTCTCCAAACCTGAGGCATTCAAAGAAAGAACACCTCAGCAAGAATAAAAAATACTAGTGACGAACAAGAGTAAAGAGGTTAGCAATAAACCAAAAAGAAATATAGGGTTACCAACCCAACATGAGGAAACTGACAAAACTCAGCAAATTAATCATATGACTAAGGTAAAAGATTACTTATTGAGTTCAAAAGTAAGAAATTTGCACCAAGCGCGAAACGAAGCCAAGCTTCGAGAATATCTGCAAAAGTAAGCAGAAAGACATATACTTGTACAATACGAGAAAAGAGACTAAATAAATTCTACTCATGTGAATCATTAACACTGGTAAGAAAAGGTCCTGAGTCGGTGGCCACCTTTTCCAACCCAAACATATAGACCTGAAATATTTCAAGAAGGTACTGTGGTGGTGGCAACATTATCCAACACAACCAGGCAGTCCAATTGTCTCAACAAGACACTAGGGTGGTGGCCTCAATATCTAACTCAACCCATCAGTTCAAACATATAAACAAGGTACTATGGTGATTGCCACTTTGTCCAACTTAACCCTACAGCCAAAAAATAACTCTAGCAGTGTATTGATTCACAATTTGGCACTAGGTTAGTGATCCTTTATCCATTGTCAATCCAAAGGCCGCAACTAAACATCCATAAACACTTATAACATCAACTAAACCACAGAAACTCTCCTTTGACATAAAGGAAGAAAGTTCCCAAGTAACAATCATTCTAAGTCATACTCGACAAATTTAACATAATTCGGCGAGAAATTTCTAAGTTCACACTGATTCGTCGAGTATACTCGACGAATATAAAAGATACACGATGAATTTCAGTTAGCAACATTAATTATCTTGATATGCGACGAATCGACTAAAAAATGCTAAGTCTAGGGAAAAGCGGCGAGTCAACTCGATGCCGCGTTGAGTGCATTCAACGCACTCGACGCCAAACAGCTAAACTCAATGATTCTGCCTTCACTCAATGTCACGTTGAGTTCACTCAACGCCGCGTTGAGTACAATCAATGCTCTCAGCGCCAAGCTTAATCCTCTCAATGCCAAGTCTTATACTCGACGAACTCGACACCAAACAAGCATTACTCGATGAATTCGTCGAGATTACTCGACGAATTTGACTTGGACTCAAAAATCACTCAACACTATCAGCGCCAGGTCTAATTCACTCAGCGCCAAGTCTTATACTCGACGATCTCAACGCCTAATACTAGACGAAGTGGACATAACTCAACGTCAAACTGATATTAGTCGACTCAATGCCTAATACTCGATGAATTCAGCAACACTCAACGTCAAGCATTACCCGCCGAAATTTCAACGGATACTCAACGAATTTGACTATGCTCATACTGACTCAAATTTTGAAATTTATTATTATAGCTGATAACTCTAATCACTCATAACCTACGAAATTTAGATTTACAGCCACTAATTCAATGAATTAATCTTACTCCCTTATATAAGACGAAATTTCCTTTAACTAGCATAAGCTCGACGGGTCTTGCCTAGACTAATCAGTCAAATAGGACGAAATTAACTTAGATTTACTAATATACAATAAAAATTTGACTTAATTCAACTGCCTTTTACTCGACGTGATATCCTATGCTATCAGCCATAAACTTGACGTATTAATCTAAAAAGATTGATTCCATAATCAACGAATCTTACTCGGCTATCTCTTACAGAATCGACTAAGTTGACTTGGCCGAAAAACCTACACCACCAGCAAATCAGCATCGGTCGAACCCCTACTCTACCCCTAAATGCTAAGGAAAAGAAGATAGCAACAGAAGATACACAAAGGAAAAGAAAACTTTGCAGGGGGAAAGAAGTCACCACTTGCCTCGATCTTGTTGAAATCTGGCGGCACAACCACTCCTCTTTACGGATCTGGCCGCAAGAACACCTAAACAACAAATCCTGAAACTTTTCAGGACGAAGGAGGGTCAAAACGAAATTCCTAACACCAAAAATTTCACAAAACGGGAAAACTCACCGTAGAAACGTAGATCTTGATTTGAGCTATCTGGATCTACTCTCCGACGATGATTTCGAGCATCAAAGCTCCTACAATTGGCGGCTGAAAGCCTAGAAGTGTCCTCCATTCTCGCTCTTTCGCAAACAGACCGATGGTTTTGGGAAGAAGACGATGAATAGAGTTACGTCTAATCGCAAGGCTATTTATAGTCGCTAAGCAATATAATATATTATTAATATAATTAAAACGTCTGATTGACCAAAATTCGCACTAATTCAGATTTCTACGAAAATCACACCGTAGCTAAATATCGACGCTACGAATTCAACGGCAAAGTCGAAATCAAAATCCGACAAACAAAACTCGGGTAAACCCTCCCCGAAGTTAAAACACAATATTCCCAAAAATGTTCCGCCGTGTTCCAAAACGAACCCCGACTCACAAGGGAATATCAAAACTCACAAGAAATTAGCCATGCTAATATTCTAAGTCAAAATGTCGGGTACTAATGAGCAAAAAATAAACCACGCTCCAACAACGGCACCCGTTAATCAAGCGTCAAAGTAACGATCTGACGTCAAAATACGTCACTAAAGAAATTTAAATAAATCTTAAAAAAATCAGGGGCGTTACAACCACTCCCACTAAAAGAAAACTTCTTCCCGAAACTTTACGCATCAAAAGATTCCACTATTTAAGGAAAATAATCAAATATTATAGAATGGAAACACATACCGAAAGAAACTAGGAGAACAGATGAGGATGAGCCTCCCTCATAGCTGACTCCAACTCCCAAGTCGTGTTTTCCACGTCTTGGTTCCGCCACAAAACTTTAACATAGGTATGGTCTTCCTTCGCAACACTCGATCGTAGTATCCAAAATGCAAACATGCACTTTGACATAAGAAAGATTAGGCTCCAACTGGGGCACATCATTAAGATTAGGCTCGATTGGAACTTCTCGATACCCCTTTTTACGGCTAGGATTTCTTTGTATGTTGAGTGATAGTGAAGTTCTCCATTCTTGAAAGCCCGACCCTTGTAACCACAAATTTGTCGCTTTCCATGTAATTCTTCAAGAAATGTGGCTCCCCAAAAATGATCATTGGGGGCAGTCTAAAGGATTCACCTACCTGATGATGGAATCATGAGTGGTGGCAAGTCCTTTGTTAGAGACTTTAATTTTCTGACCGCATTAGTGCATGCCTCATTCCAGGGTGGTGCCTCTTTCTTGAGTTGATTAGTGAGAGGAGCTCTAAATTTGAATAGATCATGAATGAACTCTGTCATATAATTAACAATCCCCAAGAATTGTTGAACCTATTTGAACGTTAAGTTCTCATCCATAAAATGATGTAATTGGGATGCAATGTGTGTCTAGAGCTGGTATTGACTATTTGATATATGCATGCCTAAGAAGTCAATGTCGGTTTTTCTCATAATCATTTTTTCGGATACCATAATGCCATATTGTTTGACCAAATCATGAAACTGTGAGAGCAAGGCATGATGAGAGACAATATCTGAAGAGAACAGGAGCATATCGTCGATGTAGACCAAAGCATAATCCATGATAGGCTGGAAATTCTTGACATAGCCTTCTGGAAAAAAGGAGCTGGTTTCAGCCCAAAGGCTACAACGACCCAATGGTAGTGTCTTTTAGGGATGCAAAATCCAGTCTTTTGCCTACGTCTGGATGAATAACAAGATGATAAAAACCAGCTTTAAGATCGAACTTGGAGAATATCTTTGCCTGACAGATTTTTTGGAAAAGGACTTCTCTTTTTTATAGAGGAAATTTATCATCTTCAAGAAAATGATTGAGAGGATGGTAGTTAATCACCAGTCTCATTTTTCCTCTAGTTTGCTCAGACCTCTTGCTCACATAGAAGGCTTTGTAAGCCCATAGTGACTTTATGGGTTCAATTAACCCTTCTCGCTGCAACTGATCAACTTCTTTTATAGCAAGTGCATAATGATCTGGATTCATACCTTTGTGGCATGCCTTTGTGGGGTCAATATCTTCATTCCTTTTAAACGACAGGGAAACGAAGAATTCTGGATTCTTCCATAGAGGGTGATCGCACTTTTGTAGAAATTTTGTGTGTGATTCAGCACAAGAGGTGTGGGTAATATCTTCCTTGATAGGGCTTAAAATTTCAATTAGGTACAAATGCAGAGTCTTTGTCCATAGTAGTAGGTGATTTTTATACTTTAGCCCTTCCTTGTTTCAAGAGGTTCTTTTTAGAGAGTGCAAGATGTCAAACTCAATAAGTAAGTCTTTTGAAGGGAGTTCAGATCCATAAACTTGATGATTGATAATATATCCTGGTAAGATTTGAATTTTGATGGGTCTACTAATCAGGGTGATCATGAAGAGGTCGCCGTTGGCCGCTCTGAATGATCTATAGCAGGAGTTCCAACATTCCTTTGGTAGAATGTTTGGCTTCATGATGGAGGAAGCAGCTCCAGTGTCAAAGAATACTATTATTGGGATAGGTTTGTCTCATTTCCCTGTGAAAATGTGGATCTTCGTAGAAGGAGATGGCTGGCAAATAAGGTTGTTTCCAGTCGTGAGTATGTATATATTAACATCAAAGATAACTATATCATCATCAGATTCAGCAAATGAGTCTGATAGATCTGCTCCAAGGGAAAGGATCGTGTCAGGACCGGCTTCATCATCAATATAAGAGTTACTCGATGTTATCGTTGTCTATGTCTTCAATTAGAGAGAGTTTTGCAATGAGTCGCGGACTCCTCTTTGTCTGGACATTCTTTAACACCTTGAGGATTTTGTATTTCCCTTTTTGCTTTTGAGGAATTCCCATTTTTCTTTTTCTTAGAGAAATAATTTTTTCCTCCATCTATTTTATATTTGAAAGATATGTCCTTTTCCTTCTTGCTGCACCCACAAAATTTGTCTCCCAAATTTGATCTAAAGGTCATGGCGATCATAAGTTGATCCAAGGTTCATACTTTGATCTTCAATTTGCTTGAGGAATCTTTTCTGGTTGCATAATTTTTCAAGCGAAAGTAAAACGTTCTGATATAGCTCCCCAATAGATGTGTGGCTGATCAGAATGTTTTTTACTTGGAGTAGACGAGATGTTTCGTTTCCAAGAGGTTCCGGGAGTGAATTTAGAAAAGTATGCTTCAAATTGACATCGTCGATTCTATTGATGACATATAATTATTTTGGCATCTTCTCATAATGCTCTTCCAGATCTTTTCTTTTATACAAGCAACACCTCATGTTCATGTATTCTTCTCTGACTTGGTTAGTATAATGATCCCATGCTCCCAAGAATTCATTGTGGACATGCATAATCAGGGCATCCACATTTGGACTATGTTTGATCATCTATTGTCTGTAAGCTCCTAGAGCAATCCACCATTGCCTTAGTCTACAATGAAATTTTGACATAAATCTATCTACGACGGCAGACATTGTTTCTCCTAGTTGTAACAGTTTTGCAGTGCACCAAGCAAGCATTTCAAAGATTCTGTCATGCCATTTTGATGGTGGAATATTATCAAACGAGAAGCCGCTCGAGGGGTCATTCTGGAATTGGCCTGCTTGCGTAGGTCCTTCATGGGATGCTTAACCAGTTTCGTGGGTTTCTTCATCTTCAACAGTTGGATCTTCCGTAGGTGGATCAGCCAATAAAATGTTGAGGGACATGCTTTCATTATTTGAATCATCAGAGCACTTTTCCCTTAGTGATGAAGGCTGAGGCCGTGTAGCTATCTGCTTTAGCAATGAGGATATAGGATTTTCAACCATAAGTTGAGAAGACGGATGAGTTCTGGGTAACTCTTGAGATGAAGATTCTTTGGATGGGTATTTTTCTGATTTTCTTTTTGAAGATTGAGGTGCTTCATAACGCGTCCTTGGAAGGAATGTCGCACTATTGAAAGTATTGTGATCGAATGGGGGGGAAAGTTGATAGTGGTTGGGAATATGTCGGAAGTGGGGGTGATAGGAGTAAGGTAGGGCTTCATAATATCCGGAGGAATGATATTGCTTTTGGGTTTGGATATAATGAAGTTGGGCTTTGACACCCTTTAACTCCGCCTCCTTTTGGGCCAGAATTGGGGAATTGAAAGAGATAGTACTAACTTACTGGAGTAATTCATGATGCACAGCTGTTATCTCCTCTTGAAGCTGCATTGTGACTCTGGTGATTATCGAAAGCCCGAGGCCGAGCCTTTTATTTATTGTTTATAGGCTTGATGCTATTTGCATCAAGACTTTGCTTGGCACCAATGCATTTTCAGACTGCCAATTCAACGTAGCCTCTACATGAGATACATACTTAGTTGATCCATCAGGATTTTTTGTGCTTACATTTTTTATCTTGCAGGTATGAGAAGTTCTATCTTCATCGAACTTCAGTGGAGTGAATTTTTCATGATAAGAAGTTGACTGAAGCATGTTGATCTCTGGTTCTTTAGCATAAATGACATAATAGTCAAATTTTTCAGATTGTTTGTCATGCAATCCAACTTTTGAATCTCCCTTCTCATAATACTCCTTGAACAGTTGTTGTGTCGACTTCTTTTAATTTTTTCTCCTTTTGGGTGGATCATCGGAATCGTCATCATCATTACTTGTTCCACATTTGGCACACAAGCATACGTCAAAGTACTAGTGACCATTTTCTTCTTTGACTTGATAGACAGGTGATTCGTCGGATTTGAATGAAAGGATGGGCCCATCGAGCTCGAATCCTTTATCTTCAATTGTGTTTATCTTTGAAGTGAAGATGGGGGATGTGCCAAAAGAGGAGTCTTCTCTGTTGAACAAAATTTCCACTGTGCCGTCCTTTTTTCTTATAAATAAAGACTTTACATAGTGAATTGGCTATTTATCATTTTGTATCTTCTCATAGTGTGTGACCCAACATTCGTTGCCCTAACAGTGTCTCGTCCAATTGTTTGGGTAAAATTTGCTCTACTTTCATTGAAGGAATTAGTACTTGTTCTAGCCTTGAAGCCAAGACATGTTCCCTTGTAGTGAGCGTCTTGCTGAAAGTAAGAGCTTATCTGAAGACTCGAGAAACAGGATGATGTTTCTTTATGAAAGTTTTGTATAGATTTAATAAGGGAATGTCGATTATTGGGATTCGACTATCGTCTATAAGGTAATCAACCTTATAGAGTAAGTCGGGATTTATTTAATGTAGAGGATGAACTATAAGAATTACGATGAAAAGAAAAAGAAGAGGAACGGGTAACAGGATGTGAATTTATCATAGATGAAGAGTCCTAATTTCTCAAGAATCACCTTTGGTGTTTTGGTGGCATGCTATCATACCAAATGATACAATCGTTGCTAATTTTTGTGATAATCTAAGCATATACCCACAGCCGCACTCCTAACAACCTCTAGGGCCACAACTCACAATTAAACGAAGAATTCGCCTCAGGTTCTGGCTTAAAATTTCTAATGTGCAAGATCCCTTGAAAAAGGGCATCCATAGAGAATACTTTCTATCAACCAAATGCAAGCCGGCATGAACAAATCATGTCAATACCATCATGAACAGATCATGAACATCTGTTGGTACCCTAGTTTGATTTGAGTTTAGTCCTCTCCTTTGTGCTCCTTGACCCAAGAAATATCTATGGTCAATGGTTAGGAGTCTAGCTGTAGAGTCCTCGCTTTTCCAAATTGAGAATTTGGTTAAGTAGTTTTTTCGTTCGACCATAGTCGAACGCCGTTCGACTATCGTCTATCGACTGATCGACGATCGTCTATCAGTTGGTCGACGCTTTGGTCTGCGCTGGTAGTTCGACTATCTGTTGATAGGTCGACTATCTGTTCTGCGCTGATAGTTCGACTATCTGTTGATAGGTCGACTATCTGTTCTGCGCTGATAGGTCGACTATCTGTTGATAGGTCGACTATCTGCTCTGCGCTGATAGTTCGACTATCTGTTGATAGATCGACTATCTGGTTTGTTTTGATAGGTCGACTATCTGTTGATAGATCGACTATCTGTTTTCTGAGGTAGGTCGACTATCTGCTTGATAGGTCGACTAACTCTGTGCGCTTGATAGTTCGACTATCTGTCCTGGATAGATCGACTATCTGATAGTTCGACTATCTTTCTGATAGGTCGACTATCTGCCGAGGTAGTTCGACTATCTTCTTCGATAGGTCGACTATCTGGATCGTTCGACTATCTGCCCGATAGGTCGACGATCTCCGTGCGTCGGTCGACGATCTCCGAAGGTCGTTCGACGCTTTCTGCCTGCTTTTGTATTTTGTATTTATTTATTATATTTAATTAATTTAATACATTTTCTGGCACATTATATCAAGCTGTATGATAAAGTTTCCAGGCATTATTTACTTCATTCTATTTGCCTGAGTTCAAATCTTTTAAGATAAAGTTGTTTGTCTTATTAGCTGTCATTTAAATTACTTTATCTGCTGTCAACCCCTTTATAGCCGTTGGACTGAAAAGTCTTCTTCTTTGCTATAAAGAGTTTATTTCTGATGTGACTTTATTTAGTCCTCTGTTTATTTGATTTAAACCTGCAGCTTCTTAGAAAGAGATTTATTCCTTTTTATGGAATGTATTGCTGCAGAGATATTTCTGTCTTCTTGATATTTACAGCCCAGGTCTCAAGGCTCATAAGAAGACAAAGAATTCAAATGGAAGAGAGCCGTTGCTTGCTGATGATTATATAAAGAACCCTTTGCAGAAGGATTCAAGCTAGTTAACAGAAGTGTTACACACATATTCAAAAGCACTTAAGCCTTCATCAAGCTCAAGCTTCCTGCTCTCAGCAAACTCCATCTAACTGAGAAGTGTTAAGATCTTCATCTCTTCTTCACCTGAGTTCTCCTGCTTTCAGGAAGTTCTAACTCAGAGTTTCTTTGAAGAAGAAGAAGAAGAAGATTGCTGCTTGAAGACTGTTTCTTTTTATTGTTTACTTTCTTCTTGTAGCTCATTCCTTCAGTATTTTTCTGAAGAGTTTCTGCACTGAAGCAAGACTTCACCTGGACATCTTTGAGCCAGGGGGAGCCTTGATTCTTTAGAGCATTCTAGCTCAGTGCAAGCTTTTTGTGCTTCTCTAATCTTGAAAAATAGAGAAGACATCTTAACCTTCTTCCCCCTCCTGTACAGGGTTATTACTCCCTTCAAAAGTATCCCTTGGTGGCAGGGCACCTGATCAAAAACCTGTGCTTGGTTTTTAGACACCTGATCAAAAGTCTAAAGGGTTTCTGAATCTACCTGAATCAGATTCTGTTGGTGGCAGGGCACCTGATCAAAAACCTGAGTGGATTCCTACCGTGTGGGTAGAAGAGTGGACGTACCCAAGTTGTTTGGGGAACCACTATAAATCTCCTTGTGTCGTCTGGATTCAATTGTTTATTTCCTGTACTGTGGCTGTGATTAGATATAACTAGGCTGCTAGTTGCTGGTTAGGTTTTTCCAAGCTTAACTGTAATTACAGTTAGCTTGTGTTTGTACACAACACTTGTATTAGGCTTTAAGGTTAAATCAATATCTATAATCTTTTCATTCCGCACTTCACTCCAAGGGAGTTGGGTAGACAGTTAAGTTTTGTATTGTGCAAAATTTGATTACTCTATTCACCCCCCCTCTAGAGTAGTATCTATCCCTTCACTCTCAATTGGTATCAGAGGGGGTTGCGGGTTCGAAACCCCGAGGTCGTTTCCGGGGGGGGGATTGTTGGGGCTGCGGTCCGGAATCGCCCCCGCGCTGCGGTGCTATGCGGTAATGGCTTAACTGGCTGCCCCGTGGATCCGCCCGAGGACCTTTGATATAAAGATTAGTATGCGCCTTTGACCTTCAGGCCGGTCTTTTGGTGCAGTTGGTAGCGCTAAGTCCTCTCAACATCTTTAGATCATCAAGAGAAATAAGGGGAAGTTTTTTTAAGCTTCCATGACAACTTGGCTTTGATACCAAGATTGCAACTCACAGAGAGAAGTACAACCGCACAGGAGGGATACAAGATTAACAAAAGAACAAGAGCATAAAAAGATATTAGAATACTTCAAACATTATTGCTTAGAGATATTGGCCAAGCCTGAGATGCCTCAAACCATTACACTGGACTCTTTTTTTATAATTATCTCTCGAGGGAATAACTTACATCACAACGCTATCTTATCTTATGAGATAAGATTTTTTTGTTACAATACAAATTATTTCTTTCTTGACTTCTACGACATGCAAGAATAATTTTATATCGCATCATTCACTTTATATCACATCATACACTTTATATTACATCACACTTTACATAGGTAAACTTCCTTCTTAATTTCTACGACAGACCATAATAACTTTATATCACATCATACTTTAAGAGAATCTTCAAGGAGATATTAGAACACTCAAAGAACAATTCAAATATTATTGCTTGGAGATATTGGTCAATGTTGAGATGCCTCAAACCATTATATTGGACCTTTATTTATAGTTATACCTCGAGGGAATAACTTATATCACGCACTATCTTATTTTAAGAGATAAGATTCCTTTCTTATAATACAAGTTATTCCTTTCTTGACTTCTACGACAAGTCAGAATAACTTTATATCAAATCATACACTTTATATCACATCATACACTATATCACATCATACTTTATATAGGCAAGATTCCTTCTTGCCTTCTACGACACGCTAGAATAATTTTGTATCAAATCATACTTAGATTAAACTTACCACATAGTTGATCTCACTCTAATCATCAATAATTTGGAATGTAGATGGAACAATGAACATGATGGTCAACAGGTCACGATGAGTAGATGTTATATGTCCATAATAAGTACGAGATACTAAAATATCACTCGTATCGGCATAAATCGGGAAGCCCTGGCACATCGGCTAATATATTGGGGAAAAGGGATTTTTGGGTAAAAATATAGGTCATATAGTTTCGTCATTGAAACTTTTATGTCGACACCTATCCAAAATACTAAGTGCAAGTCAATTTATCTTGGAATTATAATATAACTAATGTTTTGTCCTTCAATTTGGATAATTTAAATACAAAAATAGTCCTAAATGAAAATGTAAAAAACATGCTGAAAAAAATAAAACGTAATTTGCCAAGGCCTTTTTCAGGGCAAGGAGAAGCCTTTCTCAAGACATTCTGTTTCGAGGGTCTGCATGACCTTCTTGAGAAGAGAGGGCTGGCCTGTAACTATTGCATCTACACGTTCAAATAGCATCCTCCTCATTGAATCAGTATCATCCACAGTCCAAGCATAGACTTTCTTTCCACTCCTGCTTTAAATCTCACAGAAAAAATAATAATAAATGAAAAACAATACCGGATGGCTCTGAACTTTATAGGCTTTGAGGGAAGATTAATAGTCATAGGTTCGTATATTGGTTATGGAAATGATGAGAAGGAATGAAGGAATTACCCATGCAAGATTTGAACTAGGCTCTCGTCGATCAAATGATGGTAGACACCGACGACCCCTGCTTTTTTCGTCCTCAGTAACTTGCTTGTGCCGCCTGTTTCAGGATCCTTCAAGACAATGTAACCGATCTGCCGTGGAAACAGAGTTACACACATGATCACAAAATGCTGAGAAAATTAGCTCAAAAGCTAACATGACCAAATCTAAATCTCTGTTAGGGAGTGCGATAATGCTTGGATTAGTGCCGTGTAAAACTATTGTATGAAAATGGGGATGGGAATGCGTGAGTTCCTCCTGAGTGTTTCGGATCCTAAACATGGGGTATTAATATCTGCAGCAAGTGGAAACGCCAGACTGCCCTAGGCAGTGTTTCAGCCCCAAACCCAAATTTTGGGCGACAATAGTGAGCTGAACGCCACAACTTTCTTGACCTGCTACGATGGGGGCAACAACTCAAGTCAAACAAAGTCTATGGGCTCCATTTGGCTCGGCTATGGGCATAGTTATCATTGTCTTTAATGTTATGGGTTTTGTGTGTTGTCTTTGTCCTTTATTGTCTCTGTCCGTTACTATTATCGTTGGCTATTATTAGTTATGTAGTGGTTGGGAGGGTAGGAGTTCGGAGTTAGTAATTTTGAGCCTAGTGGCTTGCAAGCCAATTTAAAGGCATGTGTGTGTATGAAGAAGCAAGCAAGAAGTATTTTCTTTCATTTGTCCCCTTGATGAGAATGCAGTAGCTCTCTCCTCTCGAGCACGCCCATTTTAGGCAGCAGTGGTTCCGGCTCAACTGTATCCTTCACCACTTTTATCCCCACCTCCGGTCATTCTCCGGCAACACAACTATTGTTAGTGGAAAGTCCCATTACTTGGTATCAGAGTGAAGGACACAATGGAGCCGGAAGAACTTGATTCTACTTACCGCCTCTAAATGAAATCTCTGAATTCTAAAATCCTGAGTTCTGAACTTAATGAGTGGTACAAACATATTTGATCAAATAATTATTAATAAGGCTATGATATAGCAAAAGTACCTGTATAATTTAATACTAATAATTTGTTATTAAAGATTTGTAAAGCTTACATAAATTCTTCTTACTCAAAACTTGTTATATCAAATAGAGGGAGATTGTTGGGAAAAACCTCTTAATTTGATACATGCAGTTGTTTCAGATGAATTAAATTATGTGTTATTATTTGCATAAAGACAAATTTTGTAGGTATTACAGATTATTATGATTAAGTAGTCAAAGCATTAATAAACAACTCAAAAGGTTAAGAAGAGTTGTCAACTTATGTCAAGTTATACTAAAGAAAGAAGTCGACGTACGTCGAGTATTATGCAGTGGGCATGTTACGGACATTCATGAAGAGGGCCGCTCGTGGCGGGTCTATACGCAGCGGGAACGTGACAGGGACGCTCGTGCCAATGGGGAACCGCAAGAGGAAGTAGCGGCGGGCGCAGCTCGCACCGACGAGGATGAACCGATGGAGACAGGCGCGGCTCGGATTGACGAGGATGAACCGGTTGCAGGCGGGCGCGCCGGATAATTAAAATTAAGTCCAATTTAATATTTTAGTTTTGCAATTGGCACCTCACTACTATAAGAGGGCTTGCATGGACTTTGTTATTTTTTTTGGCTTGGATGATTTCTAAAAAAGAGTTGCTCTTTTGTTCTCCTCTAACCCTAGCCTCCTTCCTCTCCCTCCTACCGATGTCCCTTCCCCCTTGCCCGGTTCTTCTCGCTAACGGTAATATTTGGCCCGACTTGCCACACCACCCGCCTAGGCGCACCAGTGCTTTGATTCCTGGCTTCCCGCTTCCGCGTCGTCTCCCCGTTCGCCGCATTGTGCTCTCCGCCTCCTTCACAGCACTCCTGCATGGCTCCTCCAAACACATGTGCCCACACCGACACCGCCGACGCCTTCGACAACGCCGTCCACCGCCACCTAAACATCCACGACTCCTGGTTTGCATCGGTCCAGGCCACGTTGAAGGAAATTGTCGCGCGCGTGGACGCCTGCCCCGCCTTGCCCGAGTTTGCAGCCAACGAAAGCTATGTCGCCTTTGCTGACGGGGGTTCGCTGCTAAGCACCCCCCAGCCTTCCGCCGTCCATCCCCATCCCGAGTCGCTCAATGGCCCTCGATGTTTCGCACTTCTACAGAACTGATCACATGGGGTGGATCGCCAAGGCAGAATAATATTTCGACCTCCACCTCACACGGGAGGCGGACAAGGTTGGCACAACCATGGTAGGCCTTGACAGATCCTCTCTCCACTCAGTGCGGTGGCTAGGCCAATCTCAGCCCCTCATTTCGTGGGGTGAACTGAAGCAAGAGATGGTCCGACAGTAAGAGCCCCGCTACGCCGGTTCCGCCGTCGAGCGCCTTTGTAGCATCTGCCAGTCAGCCAGTCTGGATGCCTACATGAACGAGTTCATCGCCTTGGTCACAACGCCGCACACTCACGATGATCCGTCAGCATCATCGTGTCCTCCACCACAAGAAGTGTTCATTCGGCATGACCACCGTCAGTTACATGGGCCATACGATTTCGGCCCGGGGCGTGGTCATAGACGACAAAATAACGACAGTCCTACATTGGCCGACCCCCACCTCCCTTCGGTATGTACGAGGTTTTTTGGGTCTGACCGGATACTACCGGCGCTTCATTCGGGAGTACGACACTTTGGCTCGCCCCCTGACACAGTTGTTGAAATCTACATAAGGACCTTTTTTGTGGACCCCGGCTGCCATGTCTGCATTCACTGCCCTCAAGGCGTCTCTAGTGAATGGCATAGTGTTGTCCATGCCCAACTTCAATCAACCTTTCATTGTGGAAAGCGACGCCTCAGGCACTGGCGTGGGTGCGGTCCTCATGCAAGGCGGCCTCCCCATCGCCTACTACAGCTAGGCATTCTCAAACACCATTCGTAGTTGTTCGGCTTATGAAAGCAAGCTCATAGAGCTTGTCCTGGCAGTTCAACACTAGAGACCGTACCTCCTGGGCCGCCCCTTTATTGTCCGTACCGATCAACATAGCCTGCGGTATCTCCTCCAACAGAAGATTGCCGCGTGAACGCAACATCTTCGGGTGGCTAAGTTGCTAGGGTACGACTTCTCCATCGAATTCCGCCCAGGCCGCACCAACCGATCAGTGGACGCTCTCTCCCGACAAGTGAAATCCACGGAACTCCGGGGCATCTCCCGTCCAATTTGGGAGGATGTCGCATCTATTTAACATGATGTGGAAATGAACCCGCATCTTGCCGCCATTCGAACGACCCTCGTCGCCGAACTGTGGGGCTACCCCCATACTCCCTAGTGGGTGGTCGGCTCTTTTATAGGGGCCGCTAATTGCTGTTTGCAGCCTCTCCTCTCATACCACACCTCATAGCTGAGTTCCATATTACGCCATATGGGGGCCACGTCGGAGCTTTTCGCACCTACCAGCGTTTGGCGGCTTACCTCTATTAGCCTCACATGTTCAAGCAAGCCAAAGCTCATGTGGCAGCCTGCCTTTCATGCCAGAAGGTGAAGTACGGTTTCGGGTGGGTTACTCCAGCCCCTGCCCATTCTGAATCGTATTTGGGAGGACATTGCTATGAATTTCATTACACGCCTTCCCCGATCAAATGGGTTCGACTACATCCTGGTAGTGGTCAACCGACTCTTCATGTACACGCATTTCATCCCTCTCCGACATCCGTACACAGTCGCGGGAGTGGCCGAAAGTTTCATCTCCGGAATAGTGCGACACCATGGTTTTCAGCGATCGATTGTGAGCGATCGCGATCCGTTCTTTCTGAGCAGTTTTTGTACAATATTGTTCCGTCATCAGGGCACACGTCTACGCATGAGCTCCTCCTACCATTCACAAACGGATGGCCAATCAGAGGTTATCAACCATTGTTTGGAGACTAACGTACGTTGTTTCATTGGCGAGAGACCCGGCACGTGGGTCAAGTGGTTGGGTTGGGCCGAGTACTCGTACAACACCGCCTACAACCATGCAGCAGGAACAACTCCATTTGAGTCCGTCTACGGCCGACCACCACCAGATATAGTGTGCCACCTTGCGGGAGAGTGCCTCATGCCTAGTTTGGCAAATCATCCTCAAGATCGGGACATCATCTTGGTGTTAGTGTTACCATTGTGATCTATAAATGATCAAACAGGTAGTCTCACTGTCAACACAAAATGAGTCTATAGGGTCGCACATAAGAGTATTGGAGAAGTTGGAAAGATTTGTGTTGGCATTGCTCATATGTGATATGAGTGAAAAGCCAAGCCTGTGACATTCTAGATTTAGACCTATATTGTGAATATAGATATGACCAGGTGAGTTGTCGGAAGACTCAAGGGTAATTCGTCAAAAGGTGTCTTGGAGTTTCGAAGAATCCGTCTAAATTCGTCGAGTATACTCTTGACAACTCAATGAATTGGACTTGGATTCGTCGAGTATACTCTTGACATCTCGACGAATTGGTTTGTCTGGATCCGTCGAGTATTCTCGTGTTATCTCGACGAATGAATCATTGATTCGTCGTATATACACTTGTTATCTCGACGAATCCTGTTAACTCCGGTTCGATCCTTTAAGTCTAATTTCGGTCTGCTCTATGGATATTGATGTTTCGGTCTTGGAGTATAAATAGACGAGATAAATGTTATCTCCCGGGACTAAACCTAATTGTTCGAGATCGAAAAGAGGCAACTTCTTCTCCGACGGAACTGTTCCGCGACCTAGAGGTCAGAGCCGCCGATCTGTTGCCGCCGACCGTTCTGATACATTATCATCGCCGGAAATTATTTCCTAAGCTTCGTTTTCGTCACCGTCGTCTCTCCTTTAATGGATCTAGCAATCTGTAGAAACATTGAGGGCATTCCTTTTTCAACCCTAGATCTTGTGTGACAAGAGTCCAAGGGTTCTTCTTACTCGTATGGATACCCATAAAGACGTGGACATACTTCTACGCTCGGAACTCTAGCCCAAGTGTTCGTCGGACTTCCTTGGAGCATCTTGATTGAGTAGTGACTCAATCCCACTAAAATATACTTTTATTCAAAGTTGTTTTTATTTCTTGATCAATGATCATCGCAAGATTCATTTCTCTTTGGATTTTCTTGATTGATATTCCGCTACGCACATGTGATGTGCATCCCACTTAGAAACCCAACAGTGGTATCAGAGGTAGGTTACGCGATGATCATTATTTCAGAAGTTGTTAAATCTAATGCATATAGATCTGGATATTTAACAGTGTTCTAAATGCCTAAATCTATTCCTGGAACATTAAATGTTGATAGAATTTTGTGATAAATCGGAGGTAGTTTTTCGAAAATTGGTCTGGGTGCTTTCCCGTAACCCACAGGGGCTCTTCCCCTTGACCGCGCTCGCTGATCGGTCAGCGAGACCATCGCCAGGGGCGCTTCCCCTTGGATCCCGTTAGGGGCCCTGCCCCCAAGACCCCGCCAGGGGCGCAGCCCCTTGGAACCCCCCTAGGAACATATGTGATTTCGTTGTGATATCTTTGTTTCTCCTTAACAGTAACCGTCCTTTTTGTTGGTTTGTGAAATCAAGTGTGTTAGATTTTGAATCTCACATAGAGGGAAGAACTTGTCTACTGTGTAAGTGGAGCTGGTGTTGCTCATGTCCAATGCATGTAAATCTGAAGATTTAGAAGGGTTCTAGATATTCAGATTTAGCCCAGTTCGTCAAGTGTTGATGACTTTTATTTGTGCACATCTAAGATATATTTGGATTGCGAGTGTTGTAAGTATTTTGTGAATGTGCACATTGGTTAATTGTTAACCATGATTAAGTGTTAATCAATTATCTTAAAATCTCTTATGCAATGTAAAGTATTTGGATGCCTTCCGATGAATGACACTCTTCCTGCCAAAGCAAGGTGCATTAATCTATCTTGATAAGGATGCGAGCGGATAATTGTGAAATCCCACTGTCGACATCGAGTCAAACTTAACTAGGTGACCTCAAAAGTTGAGTGCTCAGAGGCATAGGTTTGGCATGTACCATATGATGGATGCGAATAAAGAGTTATTCACCAACCATACAGGAGTTGCATGATGATGCAATCGACAAGTGTTATCTACCTAAATAACTACATTGTGAAAAAAAGCCAAAACTGACTCATGGTGTTTGTGAAATACGGATTTTATCCAGTAAGAGAGTAGCTCGCATAAACTCTCTGAATTGATATTAAGGGTTATCAGTTTGATTAAAATAGTGAGAATAATTTTAATTAAAGTCCTAATTGAAATAAAATGTATTTTGAAATGTAGTACTGCGTTTTATTTGTATAAATTCTTATAGAAATTTCATGGCAAGTGGATCTCATTTCACCCTGTCTCTCAGAGCTATCATTGAGAAGGAGAAACTGAGTGGGACAAATTATCTTTACTGGTACAGAAATCTGAGAATTGTTCTCAGGCAAGAGCGTAAGTTTTATGTCTTAGAAGAGGATTCCCGTGAAGAGCCAATCGGGAATGTGTCCCGAGCTGATAAAGATGCTTATAAGAAGTATCAAGACGACTGTTTGGATGTCGAATGTCTCATGCTCGCCATCATGAACTCTGAGCTTCAGAAACAGCATGAGAACATGAGTTGTAAGGAGATTGACGAATACCTCAAGAAAATGTTTCAAGGGCAAGCTCGCCAAGAGAGGTTTGACATCACCAAGGTGTTTTTCAGTGCAAGATGGGAGCTCGAGACCTAGTAGGGACTCACATAATCAAGATGATTAAGTATATAGAGAACCTTGAAAGACTAGGTTTTCCTCTGGACCAAGAGTTGTCTACAGACCTGATCCTGCAAACGTTGCCGGAAAGTTACGAGGAGTTTATCTTGAATTATAATATGAATGAAATTGACAAGACACTGCCCGAGCTCCTAGGCATGTTAAGAACTGTCGAGATCAACATGAAGAATGTCAAGCCTGCAAGCCTCATACTGATGGTGCATAAAGGCAAGGCCAAGGCAAGGGCTTCAAGAAGATTAAGATTGGAACTAAGTCATCTCTTGAGCCCAAGTCTTCAGCACTGAAGAAGAAAGGCTTAGCGAAGGAAAGGAAATGTCACCACTATGGCAAAGCTGGACATTGAAGGAGGAATTGTCCTTCTTATATTGAGGGTCTACAGAAAATGAAGGGAGATATGACTTCCGCTTCAAATATTTATGTTATAGGGATAAACTTTTCTGCTCCTTCATCTAGGGTATTGGATACCGGATGCGGTTCTCACATTTGTATAAATGTGCAGGAACTGGGAAGGAGAAGAATGTTTAGTAAAGGGGAGGTGAACCTGCGTGTTGGCAATGGAGCAAGAGTTATTGTTGTCGCCGTAGGAGTTTACCGCCCTTCTTTGCCCAGTGAGCATGTATTGGAACTAGATAATTGTTATTATGTTCCTGCGATAACTAGAAACATCATTTTTATTTCATGTTTGGACATGATTGGATTCTCTTTTATTATTAAGAACAATTGTTGTTCTATATTTAAGAATGATGTTTGTTATGTTGTAACTCAAATGTTTAATGGTTTGTATGTTTTGAACTTACACCATTCGATCTATAATATAGAAAATATTAAAAGACTAAAAAACGAATTACTCAAATCCTACGTACCTTTGGCATTGTCGTTTGGGTCATATAAATGAGAAACGCATATCTAAGCTACATAAAGATGGACTATTGGACTCATTTGATTATGAATCATTTGAGAGATGTGAATCATGTTTTATTAGGCAAGATGACGAAAGTCCTTTTCACTGGTTTTAATGAGAGTGATGATGATCTCTTGGGTATAATACATAGTGATGTATGTGGACCCATGAGTTTTATGCCTAGAGTTGGGTACTTCTACTTTGTTATATTTACTGATGATTTCAGTAGATACGGATATGTGTATCTTATGAAGTGCAAATCCGAAACCTTTGAAAAGTTCAAAGAGTTTAAGAATAAAGTAGAGAACCAGCTGAGTAAGAGGGTTAAAGTACTCTGATCTGATCGAAGTGGCAAATACCTAAGTCATGAGTTTCGTGGTCATCTAAAAGAGTGTGGTATTGTATCACAGTTCACTCCACCCAGAACGCCGCAGCATAATGATGTGTCTGAGCGGAGGAATCGTACTCTGTTAGATATGGTGCGATCAATGATGAGTCATGCAGATTTGCCTATTTGCTTTTTGGGATTTGTTTTAGAGATTACTGCTTTTATAATAAATCATGATACAATGAAAACGGTTCTAAAGACATCATATAAGATATGGACTGGGAAGCGTCATAGTATTTCTTTCATTAAGATCTGTGGCTGTGAGGCATACATGAGACGTCAAATGCCTGACAAGCTGGAACCCAAGTCAGATAAATGTTATCTTATGGGGTATCCTAAGGAAACTAAAGGGTATTACTTTTACCTACCGTCTGAGGGCAAAGTGTTTGTGGTGAAAACTATTGTCTTTTTGGAGAAAGAATTCTTATCCAGAAAGACTACAAAGATAGAACTTGAAGAAGTTCAAGAAGAAGTTCAAGAAGCACAAATCGTGAATAAACCGGAATTAGAACCTGAGCAAGGACTACAAAATGTTGTAGCTAAAGAATCTTCTCAGGAAACACAAGTCTCATGTAGATTTGGTAGACCAAGATTTGAGCCTGAGAGATGGATTTCTCATGTCTCAAATAGGTAATGTGTTGCTTATGGATCATGATGATGAACCTGCAACCTGTAACAACCTGCTATTATTAATAATAATAATAATACCCTAATCTTTTCTTCTACTTAACCCGAGAGTCCCCCCCCCCCGATCTATTCCTCTTCCGGCCTGGGTTTTCTTCCTGATCCTTTCCGTCGCCCGTTCCAGCGAAGCCGCAGCACAGATCCCGTCGGCATTGTCTCTGCCTCCCGCGCGCCCAGCAGCTTCCGCATCGCCTTCCAGTGGTCGGAAATCACTCCCTCTAGGGTTGGCGACTCCTCCTCTTCACTTCCTCCGGCCGAGAGACCCCAACATCGACTGCTACGCCTCCTGCTCCTCTTCCTCAAGCTGACGGCATTAACAGCAACCCCTGTTTCTTCTTCTCCTTCTTCAGCCAGTGAGGGCAGCAAGCGCATTCCTCCTCCGGCAACCCATATTCCTCTCCGTCTGGCCGGAGAATCTCAAGAGTAACTCCTAGGGTTTTCGCTCGAAACTCCTCTACATGGATCTTTAAGCCTAGACCTAGTCTCCTTGGGTAAGGAACTCCGACAATCTCATGTTTTCAGATTTGCCCAAATTTTGTTGCGATAACTTTCGCTCTCCGATAGATGTAATTACGTCGATCCCTCTTGCGGTTGTCGTATATTCGTCTAATCTTAATTTTTATTGGTGTTTCCGGTACCGCCCATCGGATCTAGTGATGGATTCGCTCCAAGTCCTCTCCGATTTAGGGCTTCCCGAACCTAAGCGCCGCCAGAGCCCCGCTTTCCTCGTGATTGTTCCCTCTCCCCTCATCCTTGAGGGAGGTAAAATTTTCTAAACTCCTCTTGTGATATGTTGTGCGATTAACAATGTTTGGTCAGCATAGAAAGCCTCGTTAAGGCGAATATTTCTTTGATGTTGGGTCTTGAACAAGTTCTAATAGAGACTTGGGCCTTGTTTGCGCCGCTTAGCCGTCGCCGGCAGCTTTGGTTTCGCCTTAAGGCAAGTAGAGAACCTCATCTCACTTGCAAACTTTGAATTTACTCATTGTACCTGCTTTCTATGATTACATATGTTATTTAATAACCCTTGAAGCGACACATTTTTGACAATATATAATATGACAGAGTGTCACAAAAATATGAAATATTTAAACCAATTATGTGGTCGTAAGCAATTCTTGAAATGTAGCGTCTAATCGGGCCACTGTCTGTTGGCATGGTCACGACAAACAAGATTACTTTTCCAACAAGACTTGCACGCAGATCTGAGGGTGAACCATGTGCGCCCACTGGAACACCTACAACACTTCATCGATTACGGCTTACAATATTACTTGAACAATTTTAGGCTATACTCCAGAGTAGGCTAACAATTTCAAGAATTTTTGTTGACTCTGTTTTTTGCATGTTTACTAGTTTTGCTACAAGATAAATTGGAACTCAATTATGTCTGTTTATTTTTGCTCATGTTTTAATTAATTAACCTGTTCACCTTTTAAATCCTAAGTTCTGAGGAATTTTCCTTCTTATTTAAATTTGTCTTAGGTTCCGTGACTGCGCCGCTTACTTCTTGAGTTGTTCAGTGATGAGTTCCTGTATTCCTGGAGGTTTATTTTGTTTTGTTGTAGCGTAAACAGGTTCTATGTATTTGTTTCTTTTACCGTCGGATTTGGTTATTATATATTAGTATTATCAGTCATTTTCTTCTGTTTCATGGACAACTGCTAGACTTTCATTGATGTAACACAAATATAAATTAATAGCATGTTCACTGCTTTAGTCGTTGCATTTACTTTTGTATCAGTGCCCATGTCTGTGACATCACGACCCGTCCGCAGCGCACTATGATGGTTATTAGACGGGTTGTGACAGCTGGTATCAGAGGCGAGGTTTGCGCCTAACAAATGTATTTTGAAATTATCAAATATTTTGAACTTTATTATATATATATGTACATGCATCATTACTTCACTCATTTGTCATTATCTATTGTTCGTAGCTGAAACACGCACACACTCACTTATAAGCATGAGTAGTATGCACACGAATGTTAAGGGGTTATGGGCAAACTTAACAATTTTGTGCATATGAATTTTCACTAGGATATACACCGATTGTGAATATTAAATTGTATGAGAGGTTTAATATTTTCAAGTGCGTTGACATTAGAATCATAATATGCATGACATGTTAAGTGATATGGGCGCTTAGCATGGCATGTGTATCCATTCATGAACATTATTAGGAATGCATTCTAGGCATAATTGCATTGCATGCATAACATAACTCATTGCAGCAGTATTAAGCTAAGAACAACAGATGGTGATTGCACACATGAAATTACAAATTGTTTTGACATTGCATGTGATTCATTGTTGCATTAGCATGAGTATTACCTAAAGTTGTCCAATGAAAATATTGTAACTATTAATAATTTACTTATTCAACAGTATTAGAATGCAAGAACCTCTACTTCAACCCTTTCTGTTTAGCTCGATTGTTTCCCTTACTCGATTCTTTGTGTTTCTTTCTAGATGTCTCCTAAGCGAACGCAGCGCAAGAAGGCTACCCCTCCTGCCAGGGAAGCTTTTGGAGATGCCACTGTCCAGCTGCTAAGGCAGATTCTTGAACGTCTCACTCGTCTGGAAAAGGATCGCCAAACTCCTGATCCAGCCCTTAATTCTGGCAGCGCAGGGAAAGCTGGAGTTACTATTACCAACGCCCTTAGAGCCACCCCTCCTGCACCTGTTTCTGGAACTGGCTCACTTGCTGACACCCTGGTAGCCCCGCTCGTGTCAAGTCTGGCTGCTCCTCCTGTAGCGATGGCAGATACGTTGGCGTTCAAAAGGCTGAATCTGTCATCTTTCAATGGCAACCGAGATTTTTTCGTCATTTCTGAGTGGCTCTCCCAGATGGAGAAGCACTTCGCGTATGCTGGGGTTCTTGATGCTCAAAAGGTTCTTCTTGCTCCCTAACAACTGACCGATGATGCGTACACCTGGTGGCTTCAGCGCCGCAATCTCCTCAATTCTTCCGTCATGACCTGGGGACAGTTCAAGGATGCACTCATGGAGAAGTTTCTCGCTTCTGTGGAGCGAGACAAGTTAGATGAGAGGTTCTTGTCCCTTCAGCAGCTCGGCAGGACAGTGACCGAATATGAGATATATTGTTGTATGGTGACCGAGCGGTCTGGCGGTCTGTCCCTAGCGGCTTGAAGACTGCGCGGTCTGGCAGTTTATCTCCAGTGGTTTGGTAGACGAGTTGTTGCTGGTTGTCGTATGGTGACCGGGCGGTCTGGCGGTCAGTCCCTAGCGGCTTGAAGACCGCGCGGTCTTGCAATTTATCTACAGCGGTTTGGTTGTCGAGTTGTTGCTTATTGGAGACTGGGCGATCTGGTGGTTTGACGCAAGCGACTTGAAGACCGGGCGGTCTAGCGGTCTCCCCTTGCGACTTGTCTTCTCTTCTTCTTGTTGTCGGGCGGTTAGCCTATTCGTCTAACCGCGCGGCTTGTGCGGTCTGTTTATGTATATTCGTTTGTTATTAGTCTCACATTGCTTATTTGTATTCTCTCTTCTCTCCTCCATTCTATAAAAGGGAGGCTATACCTTTGTAATAGAAATCTATTTTTTTGGTAATAAAATTTCTGTTATTCCAAATTTTCTGTCTTTTCTCTATTGCTCTCACATGGTATCAGAGGTCTCGATCTTTTCCACCTAATTCTGTGAGTGTCTTCTATCCGCGCGGTTTGCCCCTCCTTTTTGCATCCTGTCCGCGCGGTTTCTTTCTCTCTTTATCGCTGCCCTTTGTCGTTGCGACCTCTTCTTCTCGCTGCGACTTGTTCTTCTCGCCGCGCCCTATTTTTCTCGCTGCGACCTGCCCTTAGTCGCTGCGAGCTCTTCTTCTCGCTGCGACTTGTTCTTCTCACCGCGACCTGTTCGTCTCGCCGCGACCTACTCTTAGTCGTCGTGATCTGTTCTTCTCGCCGCGACTTGTTCTTCTCGCAGCTCTCTGCTCCTTCTATGGCTCTCTCTGATACCTCTACTACTACTACTCATGTGGCCCACCCTCCTCCTCCTCCCACTCCTTCGGGCAGACATGGCACCGTTTTCAAACTCATCGATTCCAACTACCCGGACTGGAGTGTCTCCTTCACTTTTCTTCTCCGCTCACAACGCAAACGCCATCATCTCACTGATGACCCTCCTCCTCCAGAGTCCAATCTCTTTGATGATTGGGATGCTAACGACGCTCTTGTTCGCACTTGGTTGGCGAACAACCTTTCTGATGAGTGTCTCCCCGTCATCCATCATGATGAAACGATTAAGGCTGCTTGGTTTCATCTTGCCGCTCTCTACCCAAAGGGGACTCAGACGTCTCGCATCTATACTCTGTATGCGGACCTCTTTGTATGTCCCTCTATGTCTCTCGCTGCTGCTTACCAACAGGTTCAGGCTCTCAAAGCCGAGATTCTCCAGAATCGACCCTTCTCTGCAGATCTGGCTGACCAACACAAGCACTTCCAGGAGCTTCTGGTTGTGTGCTATCTTTTGCAACTTCCTGAGTCTTATGATATGATCCTTCAACAGATCCTTGGCGAAGCTGACTCTCCCACCTTGGATGCCACTGCTGTCCGCATCGTCGCAGTTACCTCTCTGCTTCAACGTCTCATGTTATCCTCCCCTCCTCAACCGGACAACTATGCTCACCAGACTCAACGGAGTGGCTCTGGTGGCCCCAGCCACCAATCCGGCGGACGTGGTCCTTCCTGCTTTCTCTGCTCTCACTGTGGCCGCACCGGCCATACGGTTGATCGCTGCTAGAGGAAACATCCACATCTTCGCCCCTCAGAGGACGCTTCCACCTCCTCTTTGAAGCAGTCCGCCTCGGTGGTCACGTCTTCAGATAGTGCCCACGTCGTTACTCAAGGTAAATGGCTGATCGACTCTGGTGCTACCAATCATATGACCGGGAATCCTCAGTATTTTTCTCTCCTAGAAACACATGATCGATTTCCCCCGATCTTTATTGCGGACGGCTCTCCCTCACCGGTCAATGGGACGGGCGTGGTTCAAGTCACCCCGTCTCTTCGCTTGACGGATACTCTCTACATGCCCAAGTTTCTTTGCAACTTATTGTCTGTTACTTCTCTGTGCAAGCAACTACAGTGTTCAGTCGCATTCACTCGTACTTCTTGTTCTTTTCAGGATCCGGGCTCCCAACGGATGATTGCTACTAGGACTGAGAGTGACGGCCTCTACTTCCTCGACAACGTTTCCGCTCTGTCTGTCTTCTCCTCCTCCTCTACAGACCTTCTGCAATGGCATTTTCGCCTTAGTCATCCTCCTCCAAGGCTTCTTCGTCAACTTCTGCTCCACCTCCCTCCGCACAGTCCTCTTCTCAACTGTGACACTTGTCAGCTTGGCAAGCATCATCGCTCCTCCTTCCCACCGAAGCAAGGTCGTGGATCTTCCCATCCGTTTGATTTAGTTCACTCTGATGTCTGAGGTCCTGCTCCTATCCTCAACATAGGTCGGGATAGTTCATATTTTGTAACTTTTATTGATAATTTCTCTCGATGTATGTGGGTGTATCTCTTAAAGGATCGCTCTGAATTGTTCTCTGTATGGACATCTTTTTATTTTATGATTAAAACTCAGTTTGATGTCTCTATTAAAATCTTTCGCTCTGATAATGCCAAAGAATATCTTAGTCATGATATTTCTTCTTTTTGTATGCAAAACGGGATTGTTCATCAAACTAGCTGTGTTTATACCTCCCAGCAAAATGGAGTGGTGTAACGCAAAAACCGTCACCTCCTTGATGTCGCTCGCACCCTGATGACACAGATGCAGGTTCCTCGCTCCTATTGGGGTTATGTCGTTCTCATCTCCTGTTATCTCACCTCTTTGATGTCATGTTGAACTGGATTGTGTGCAATGCTGATGGCTGTCTTGTTGTCACAGTAGACAGTAATAGGTTTGTTCACCTGAAGGCCCAACTCTTGGAGAATGGTTTTTAACTACAGTCCCTCACAAACGCCTTGAGCCATAGTTCTGTATTCTGCTTCAGCGCTTGAACGAGCAACCACGTTCTGCTTCTTGCTCTTCCATGAAACTAGGTTGCCTCCCACAAATGTGCAGTACCCCGTGGTTGACTTTCTGTCATCCTGACTACCAGCCCAATCAGCATCAGTAAATATCTTTGTTGTGAAATTCCGTCAAGACGGCAGTGTGGATCGTTACAAGGCACGTCTGGTCTCCAAAGGCTTCACTCAGAATTATGGTGTTGATTTATTTGAAATCTTCTCTCTCGTTGTTCGTCTCAGCACTATTCGGGTTCTCCTCTCTGTGGTCGTCAACAGGGATTTGCTCATTTCTCAACTGGATGTCAAAAATGTCTTTCTATATGGTGATCTTCATGAGGATGTCTATATGGAGCAACCTCCTGGGTATGTTGCTCAGGGGGAGACACGGGTATGCAGGCTGAAGAAGGTCATCTGTGGCCTAAAGCAAAGCCCTCGGGCTTGGTTTGACATGTTTAGTAGCATTGTGGCGGCTGTGGGTTTTACAAGAAGTTCTGCCGATCACTCGTTGTTCATTCGCAAAACCTCCCTGAGTCGGGTGGTTCATGCCGTATATGTGGATGATATTCTTCTAACTGGAGATGACCAGGCAAGGGTAGCCTTGACAAAGAAACATCTCCGTCAACACCTGATCACAAAGGATATGGGCTTCCTAAAATACTTTTTGGGGATAGAAATCTCTCGAAAGCCGAATTCCTGATCGTGCCGCCAAGAAAATCCAACATAGATCTCCTAGGGTTTTTGCTCGAAACTACTCTACGTGGATCTTTGAGCCTAGATCTGGTCTCCTTGGGTAAGGAACCCCGCCAATCTCATGTTTTCAGATTTGCCTTAATTTTGTTGCGATAACTTTCGCTCTCCGATCGATGTAATTACGTCAATCCCTCTTACGGTTGTCGTATATCCGTCTAATCTCAATTTTTATTGGTGTTTCAGGTGCCGCCCATCGGATCTAGTGGGGGATTCGCTCCAAGCCCTCTCCGATTTAGGGCTTCCCGAACCTCAGCGCCTCCAGAACCCTGCTTTCCTCGTGGTAGTTCCCTCTCCCCTCATCCTTGAGGGAGGTAAAACTTTCTAAACTCCTCTTGTGATGTGTTGTGCGATTAACAATGTTTGGTCAGCATAAAAAGCCTCGTTAAGGCGAATATTTCTTTGATGTTGGGTCTTGAACAAGTTCTAATAGAGTCTTGGGTCTTGCTTGCGTCGCTTAGCCGTCGCCGACAGCTTCGGTTTCGCCTTAAGGCAAGTAGAGAACCACATCTCACTTGCAAACTTTGGATTTAGTCATTGTACCTGTTTTCTATGATTACATATGTTATTTGATAACCCCTGAACCGACATATTTTTGACAATATATAATATGATAGAGTGTCACAAAAATATGAAGTACTTAAAACAATTATGTGGTCGAAAGCAATTCTTGAAATGTAGCGTCTAACCGGGTCACTGTCTGTTGGCATAATCACGGCAAGCAGGATTACTTTTCCAACAAGACTTGCACGTGGATCTGAGTGTGAACAATGTGCGCCCGCTGGAACACCTGCAACACTTCATCGATTACGGCTTACAATATTACTTGAATAATTTTAGGCTATACTCCAGAGTAGGTTAACAATTTCAGAAATTTTTGTTGACTTTGTTGTTTGTATGTTTACTAGTTTTGCTACAAGATAAATTGATACTCAATTATGTCTGTTTATTTTTGCTCATGTTCTAATTAATTAACTTGCTCACCATTTAAATCCTAAGTTCTGAGGCATTTTCAAACTTGTTTGGATTTGCCTTAAGTTCCGTGACTGCGCCGTCTGCTTCTTGAGTTGTTCAATGCTGAGTTCATGTATTCCTGGAGGTTTATTTTATTTTTTTATAGCATAGCCAGGTTCTATGTATTTAATTCCTTTACTATCGGATTTGGTTATCATGTATTAGTATTATCAGCCATTTTCTTCGGTTTCATGGACAACTGCTAGACATTCATTGATGTAACACAAATTTAAATTAATGAAATGTTCACTACTTTAGTCATTGCATTTACTTTTGTATTAGTGTTATGTGTGTATCATGAGATTTTATCAAAGTGCATGTGCATCACTTTTTCATTCAAGCTTTCGCGCATAAAAATAAACGGATTTTTCTCTCTTCAAAGTTAATTATTTTTAAAACTACATTTCAATTTTAATCCCGCCTAACAGACATGGATTTTCCTTTGCCCATATTAGTGAAATCACGACCTGCCCGTAGCGCACTCTGATAGTTGTTATTAGACGGGTCGTGACACAACCTACCAAGAGGCTATGAGTGGAACAAACTCCGAGAAGTGGTTTGAGACCATGAAATCTGAAATGGACTTCATGTATGCAAACCAAGTTTAGACCTTGGTGGAACCACCTGAAGGGGTACGACTTATAGTGTGCAAGTGGGTCTTCAAGAAGAAGACCGACATGGATGGGAATGTACAGACATTCAAATGGCGATTAGTGGCTAAAGGTTTCAAACAAATTCATGGTATTGACTATGATGAGACTTTTTCACCTGTTGTTATGGTTAAATCCATCAGAATTCTACTTGTTATTGTTGCGTATTATGACTACTAGATCTGGCAGATGGATGTCAAAACGACTTTCCTAAATGGAAACCTCTTTGAGAAAGTGTATATGACACAACCTGGGGGTTTTGTATCTCCAAGTGAAACCACTAAAATATGCAAGCTGCAAAGATCCATATATGGGTTAAAACAGATTTCTCGAAGTTGGAATCTTCGTTTTGATGAAAAGATCAAAGAGTTTGGTTTTATCAAGAACGAGGATGAACCGTGTATTTACAAGAGGATTAGTGGGAGCATTGTTGTCTTCATGATATTATATATAGATGACATACTATTGATCAGGAATGACAAGCCGACCCTACAAGTTGTTAAGAACAACCTAGGGAACTGCTTTTCTATGAAAGACTTGGGCGAAGCGACTTACATGGTATTAAGATCTATAGAGATAGATCGAAGAAGTTGTTGGGTTTGACCCAAAGTACATATATTAAGAAAGTGTTGAAACAGTTCAACATAGTTGAGTCCAAGAAAGGATTCTTACCCATATCTCATGGTGTGAGTCTCTCTAAAGACCAATGTCCTAAATATTGAAGGTAAAGACCGCATAAAGTTGATTTCATATGCTTTGGCAATTGGATCAATTATGTATGCAATGATATATACTCGACTCGATGTCTCTTATGCTTTGAGCATGACTAGCAAATATCAGTCTGATCCCGATGATAGTCACTGTATAGCCATCAAGAATATCCTAAAGTACTTGAAAAGGCCTATGGATACGTTCTTGGTATTTGGCAAAAAGGAAGAGCTCGTTATAAAGGGTTACACGGATGCTACCTTCCAAACTGATAGGGACGACTCAAAGTCTCAATCAGGCTTTATATTTTGCCTAAATGAAGGAGCTGTCAGCTGGAAGAGTTTCAAAAAGGAGACAGTTGTTGATTCTACAACTAAGGCCGACTATATCGTTGTTGTAAATGCGGCTAAGGAGACTGTATGGATTAGGAAATTTATCAGTGAGTTTGGTGTAGTTTCTAGCATTGTGGATCTCGTAGTTCTCTACTGTGACAATAACGGTGCAATTACACTTGCTTCAAAACCTAGATCTCATCAGCGTTCCAAACACATACTTCGGCGATTCTATCGAGGAGATGTGAACATTTGCAGAGTGCCGACTGAAGAAAATATAGCTGATCCACTGACAAAACCTCTTGCGCAGAGAAAGCATGATGATCATACAAGATCAATGGGTATTAGATACCTGAATGATCAACTCTAGTAGGAGTCTTGTAGATTGTATGTTTATCGGTTGTAATAATTTATTTAATGAATAGAATACTATATATTTCATTTTATATTTATGGCAAGTTTTTTTATTATGTCAATTTATTTTTATGTGATAGATTAAATAACGTGATAAATGCCCTTAGAATATTCGCTTCCATAGGATTCAAGTTTATGACTTGAATGTGAGGACATACGTTCTTAGAAGCTTCATTCTTAAATGGTCTCTGGTCGGCGTATCATCTTAGAAGCTAAGGGAGATGATGATACATTAAGACTAGCATGTGCGTTGACTGATGACCGGTTCTCATAGGTCATGATATTGTGATATCAAGTCATCACATGAGTACTTGTTAGTGAAAAAGTTGTACTGAACAGACCCACCACGAGAATACTTTGTGGATTGTTATATGAACGTGTCACAAATATGTCTCAAGTGGCAATAGTGTTTGTGGTTTTTTGACCTGAAGTCATAGCATTCATAAAGTGAGGAAGAGTGTACTTTGTTGCCATCCAAAGTCTTCCTTAAGAAAGGTTGACGATAAAGGTGTTTATTGGGTACGTTACGAGTCATTTGGGTGTTTGTGTGTGCACAGAAATGGGATTTGTCCTCTTATATGACAGGAGTTGCATTCATGGGCCTCTTGATGGAATGGGACTGGGAAATGTATGACCATACTTGGTTGGGTTAATATATGATATTGGGCTCATCAATTTCTAGAAGTCCATTCTAAATCAAGAAATTTGGATTGAACAATTATGAGGGTGACACGGTCAATACATCTAGTTCTATCCGGATGTAAGGGACAAGGGGACATGACAACACTAATACATTGGTTATAAAGGCATAATGAGTTTAGAAGTCATATTGTTTGGGGAGCAATGATGTATTGCTAGATGCCGCTCAATATTTGTGAAACTTTTGTTTGACACTTTCAAGATCAAGTGGTAGACTGTTAGTGTTAACATTGTGATCTAGAAGTGATCGAACAGGTAGTCTTACTGTCAACGCAATATGAGCCTATGGGGTCGCACAGAAGAGTATTGGAGAAGTTGGAAAGGTTTGTGGTGGCATTGCTCATATGTGATATGAGTGAAAGACCAAGCCTATGACAATCTAGATTTGGACATATATTGTGAATATAGATGACCAGGTGAGTTGTCGGAAGACTCAAGGGTAATTCGTTGAAAGTTATCTTGGTGTTTCGAAGAATCCGTCTGAATTCATCGAGTATACTCTTGACATCTCGACGAATTGGACTTGAATTCGTCGAGTATACTCTTGACATCTCGACGAAATGGACTTGGATTCGTCGAGTATACTCTTGACATCTCGACGAATTGGTCTGTCTGGATTCGTCGAGTATTCTCGTGTTATCTCGACGAATGGATCTTTGATTCGTTGCATATACACGTGTTATCTCGACGAATCCTGTTAACTCTGGTTCGATCCTCTAAGTCTGATTTCAGTCTGCTCTGCGAATAATTGATGTTTCGATCTTGGAGTATAAATAGACGAGATAAATGTTATCTCCCGGAGTTTAACCTAATTGATTGAGATCGAAAATAGGAGACTTCTTCTCCGACGGAACTGTTCCGCAACCTAAAGGTCGGAGTCGTCGATCCGTTGCTGCTGACCGTTCCGATACGTTGTCGTCACCGGAAATTGTATTCTAAGCTTCGTCTTCGTCACCGCCGCCTCTAATTTAACAGATCTAGCAATCCGTAGAGACGTTGAGGGCATTACTTTTTCCAACCTAGATCTTGTGTGAAAGAGTCTAAGGGTTCTTCTTGCTCGTGTGAATACCCATAGAGCCGTTGATATACTTCTAAGCTCGGAACTCTAGCGCAAGTGTTCGTCGGACTTTCTTGGAGCATTTTGGTTGAGTAGTGACTCAATCCCGCTAAGGTATACTTTTATTCAAACTTGTTTTTACTTAATCAATGATCATCGCAAGATCCATTTCTCTTTGGGTTTTCTTGATTGATATTTCGCTGCGCACATGTGATGTGCATCCCACTTAGAAACCCAACACTTGGATAGTCTTAAATATCAGCTATGATGGGCCCAGGCAAAAATCACATCCTTCTCCAACCGCAAGCGTCGAGATCTTTCATTCAAAGTCGGCGAGATCTTCATCAAAATCCACCCTTACCGCCAACTCACGATTGTCAAACGTCCTTTCCCTAAACTCGCACTGCGTGTTTTGGGGTTGTTCACCGTCCTGGTTCGAATTGGAGCTGTCTCCTACAAGATCCAACTTTTTGAGGGGAGTCGTATCCACCTGGTGTTCGACGTCTCTCAACTTCGCCGCATCGTGGGCGACCACCCGACCCTGGACCACATTCTGAGAGATCTTGACTACTCTGACTCTGCTCCCTTATACTCACACAACATATTTGACCGCCGCCACCACCTACCCGAAGACGCTGCTCTGGAGGAGCTCCTTGTGGCGTGGCACCACCGCCCACTGTCCAAGGCAACTTGGTTCTTGCGGGATGACTTCCGCCATCAATTTCCCAACTTCTGCCTTGAGGACAAGGCGAATTTTCCAGATGGCGGCATTGTTACAGACATTCACGAAGAGGGCCGCCCATGGCAGGTCTATACGTAGAGGGAACGTGATGGGGACGCTCGTGCCAAGGGGGAACTGAAGGAGGTAGTTGCGGCGGGCGCAGCTCTGACCGACGAGGATGAATCGGTCGTGGCGGGCGCGACCGCGGATGAATCGGTTGCAGCGAGCGTGCCGGATAATTAAAATTAAGCCAAATTTTATATTTTAGTTTTGATATTGGCACCTCACTACTATAAGAGGGCTTGTATGAACTTTGTTATTTTTTGTCTTAGATGAAATCTGAAAAAAGGGATGCTCCCTTGTTCTCCATTAACTTTAGCCTCCTTCCTCTCTCCCTCCTACCGTCGTCCCTTACCCCTTGCTCGGTTCTTCTCGCTAACGGTAATAGGGCAAGTAAAAGTTAGTAGTCATATTTTATGCTTCAATTTTAAACTAATATTTGCAGTAATACATCAAAGATCTGTAAGGCAGGAGTTAGAGTTTCAAATATATATATATATATATATATATATATATATATATATATATATATATACACACACACACACAGTCACACACATATATATAAGGTTATTTATCAAAATCTCCCCTCAAAGTTTGCATAATTACAACTCCACCCCCTCAAACTTTACAAAAACCTCCTCTCAATGTTTGCATTTTATAACATCCATGCACAGAAGTACCCCCATGGAGTCATTCTTTGGGTGCGTATTTTTGTGCATGGATGTTATGAACTGAAAAAATTGAAGGGGGGTAATTGTAATTTCAAAAGTTAGAGGGGTGCAAGCTGTAATTACACAAACTTCAAGGGGAGGTCCCGGTAAATAACCCTATATATATTTATATATGTATATGTATATACACACACACACACACGAGTGATAGGCATGGGGCATCACCCATACGACCAACTGCGACAATACACCGACACCGTCAATCACGGGGGTGGGGGCACAATGCCTGTGTGACAGTTCTCCGGCCACAACATTGCCCCATCGAGACGGCGCACCCGTCGCTCATTTTATTTCGTGTGCAAGGTGGGTTTATGAGGAGCAGGGAGAGCATATTTTTTTGTAGCCTTATAGGTAAGAGATTTTGTTTATATAAGAGCACATTTTATAAAATAAAAAAACAAATGGATTGAAGAAATTGTTAATTTTATAATAAATAAGGGTAAAATCAAAAAGTGGAATGATTAACTGTTGAAACCGAAAAATCGGTCTCTGTGGAGTTCATCCTTGGGGAAGGGGTGATCGCGCACCTACTCTCATGCAAGCAAAAAGAAAAGGAAAAAGAACAAAAGACTGACCCAAGGGCCCGGCGCGGAGGACCCACCACACACCCGGAAGATCACTGAGCGCTTCCCCTCCTTAGCCAAATGTCGGGCTAAGGTACCTCAGAAAGCGTTAGAATACTGGGAGACAAGTAAGCATGTCTTCTGAAGTACCTCCTTGGATCTATTTAAAGTTTTCTGAAAGTGGTCTGTCAAAAGCCAACCTCCGCTGTTCTGAAAAGCTATGTGCAGCCCGACTGAGTCTGCTAACAGCGCAACTCCGCTGCTCTAGAAGGATATTTGCACCCCCTTCAAGGTCATCCTGGTAATTTGGCCTCTGGGACCCACGGGGACGGGGTTCTTAGCCTCTGAGTCAACTCGCCGCCCTACTGGGCGGGAGTGAGCTGGCGCCCGGATCGCCTGGGCAGGCCAGCTCGCCACCCTATAGACTCGAGCTGGGGCTGGCTCGCCCAGGCAGGCGCGGGCTGGGGCTGGCTCGCCTATGCAGGCGCGAGCTGGGGCTGGCTCGCCCAGGGAGGCGCGGGCTGGGCCTGGCTCGCCCAACTGACCTCCCAGACCTTAAGGAGAGCGAGCCACCCCTTTTGATTTGCCCGCTCGCTATATTGGCGTGGGCTGATCGTCTTGGCTTGCTCGCCAATCTGGGTTCAGTCGGCGAACATGGGGTTATGCATAATCCCCGCTCTTTGTGAGCTTTGCAAAAGCTCGGAAAAAAACAACCAACCCAACGTGTTCGGTGAATGCCCTGCTGAGCTGGAGGGAATCTTTTGGTGGGGGATCACCCTCATGCTATAAATATACCGTCGGAGATTTGGAAAAATTCCTCATTTCCCTACCCTTCTCCGTGATCTATAGCTGAACGATGTCTATATCCGAGGAGATGCGGGCTTGCCTGGAGGCTGCGAGGGAGGGTACTCGAGAGCTGGCTCTCGGAGCTGCCCCGTGGATGGCGCGCGGGTCGCCTAGCCCCCTCTCCAAGCCAAAGAAAGGAAAAAAATTATCAGGCGGTCTCCGGCGCGTGACGACCCCGTGTCTGGTTCGGCCGGCGGTGCCGAGGTCGCCCCTGAGGTACGTGATTCTTCTGTCTGAATCGCCGCTCGACTTTCTGATTTCTCTTTCTGCAGGAAACGCCTCGCGAGGACGGAGAAGATAGGGGAGAACCGGGGCATTCTTCCCTGCTGATGGCTAATCGGGTCGCTAGCCCCTCGGCCCAGGGGCACATCCCTCCTGCAACGCCTTTGTCATCAATGCCCCCTGGTCTGGGGAAACCTTTTGTTATTCTTGGAGGAGAACCCTTCCAGGGGCGGCCGGGTACCTCTCGGCTAACTGCCGGTGCGGGCGATGTGCCGACCCCAGATGAACTTTTCACTTTTGCCCGCTTACCGTTGTCTGCTCCTTCTGATTTATCTCTGCAGGTTATAACGCGATCTCCTATTCTGATGTCGAGATGAGCGAGGGGTACTCGCCTCCCCCTGATATGGATCACATTTCAGAGTACCTGGGGGACCCGCTGAATGCCGAGAAGATGAAGAAGCAGGTGGCGCGACTATTTCAGAAACACACGCAATTGCTGCAGGAGGTCTTCAACAGGGTGGACAAGGACAAGGCCGAGGCGGAGGAGTAGATTGCGTCCTTGGAAGGGGCGAGGCGTCCAGCTGACGGGGACAAGGTGACCTCTCCGGGTGTACACCTCACGCGAGCCGAGGAGCGGCTTAAGCATGCCTCGGAGCAGGTCGATCTGACCCAGCGGGAGCTGTTGGCGGCCCGCGAGTAACACTATCCTCGCGTACTGCCCCGATCTGGCACGGGGAGGCGAGGCAGATGGAAGTGGATTCAGTACTGAGTCGTCTGCCTCCTCCCCGCTATTGGCCTCCAGGCCTGGATCGTCTCCGCATGTCGAAACCAAAAAGCGTAGTAGGGTGAACTTTTTGTTCGGGACATTTGAATATCTGTAATAATTCAGGACCACCCTCGCCCGCTAATGGGCGAGTATTTGCTGCACTTTTCTTATACTGCGTTGATGTTTCGTTTTCTTTGGGGGGTGCAAGCGAGACGCTCTAGTTCGCCCGGCTCTTCTTCAAGCGGGCTCGGTATTGCTGAGCCGACTCGCCCAGCCAGCATATATAGTTCTGACGGGAGCGAGCCGGTCACCCGCAGGTCGCATGCCTGGGTGACTCGTGCGCTGATCCAGGTAGGGGTGCAAGCGGTTCGGTTTTGGTCAGTTTGGACCCAAACCGAAACCGAACCGATGTTTATCGGTTTGATTCAGTTTTTTGGTCGGTTTACTCGGTTCGGTTTTCGATTTTTCATTTATACTATTTAAAATAATTGTGTACTTAAATATCTCAAGAAAATTAAAAAAAGATATGATAATTAAAAATAAATATCATCAAACTTTATTTACATATGATATATTACAACTAATAGCTCATATTACATAAAAAAATTATGATTGAATATTTTTATTACAAAATCGAGTAATAAATATAAAAAGATATAAATAAAATCAGTTAAACAAAATGTTTAATTCTTCTTGATGCATAAAATATGCATTACAAAAATTTATTTTGGCTCAAATAATATAAAAATTATTAAGTTGATATAATTTGTGTGCATTGTTTAGTTAATAAAAATAGTTAAAAGATCATTATTGGTAATATTTTTACATGTATTATTAGTCGGTGCGGTTTGGTTTTTCAGAGAGGAAAACCAAAACCGAACCGAGTCATTCGGTTCGGTGTAAAATCGATTCGGTTTGGGCGGTTTGGTCGGTTTTCGGTTTTTCATGCACACCCCTAGATCCAGGTGGCCCTGCATCGCGACCGCTCACCTCTCATGCAGACGCAGATGAAAGCAGTTCGCGGCCGAGAACTTCTCGCGGCCTATCGGCGGGTTGATGAGGATCCGGGTCGAGTTTAGAAGTCGAAACGTCGGGGCCAATTTTGCTACCCGCACTTTTCCCGCCGGCGGAATATTTTCCCGCCTTTTTTGATTCTATAAATAAGCCATGCCGACCTCCTTTTCACCTACCGCATTTAAGGCTTTCTCTCTCTCTTAATCCCCTGCGAGAACCTCTTTGTCCCGCTCGGCGAAATCTCTACGAGATGGGTGGCGGCAGCGGCGAGGCGGATGGGAGGAGAAAGTGTGCTTGGACCTTCTCTGAGCGCGATTTCTCCCACGTCGTCATCACCGAGCGCGAGTTCCTGGACGCCGTAGGCAACTTCGTGCCGCCGGGTTTTGTGGCGAGGCGACCCGGGAAGGGGGAGCGGATCAACGACCTTTCCGCAGATGAACTCGCGTTCCTTACGGCTAACTTTGAGGCGGGCCTCCGGCTACCCTTATGGTCGGAAGTCTGCCAAATATTCAAGTACTTCGAGGTCGTCCCCGGGCAGATGACTCCTAACTCCATCGCGGTGGTGGTCGGGTTCGCCTGCTTCCTGCGGGAGGAGCGGATTGAGTTCAGCCTCGCGGTATTCCGCAAGCTGTTTTCCTTCCGGGCGAACAAGGACGGGACCGTCTGCTTCTCCAGCAACCATGTCAAGGTGCGGGAGACCGTCAACAAGAGCCACAACTGGCTCAAAAAATTTGTCTTCGTCAAAGGGGACTTCGGCAACATTCCTTTCTCGCTGATCCAGCTCAGCGAGGCGAGCTACCGCCCCCTAGCATGGGGGCCATGAAGCGGAGCTGTGCAGGTTCTTCGCCGAGAAGAACTTCGAAGTTTCTTTCCTCCGCAGGAACCTGGACGATCTCGTCCCCGTCCCGCCCGGGGAAGGTAAGCGGTTCGCGCTTCCGCCTTTTTATTCATCCTCTCCATGTTCTAAGTCTTATCCTTCTCGCAGGCGAGCGCGACATCCCCACGCACCCTCCTTACGAGAGCGCGCGGCTCGCTTCCAGTGAGCTCGCCCGTGCTGAGGCGGCGGCCTCCGCTCACCGCGAGATCACAGTCCCTGCTGCCCCGAAGCGATCCAGTCGCGAGCAGCCTCAGCCCCCGCCACCGTCCAAGAAACCAAAGAAAGCGGGTGGTGCGCCTCCCTCAGCTCGCGAGAAAGGTAAGGCCCCGGTGGGCCAAAAAGCTGGGGATCTCGCCCTCGCGGCCCCTCCGGCCGACAAATCTCCCGGCGGGGAGGCCGACACCTCCAGGCCGCAAGAAGGGGCTCGGCCCGCCGCGAAGCCGGTGCCAAGAGGGCACCGCAATTTTGGCTACGGCGAGGGGCCTTTGAATGAGCTCGGCGTTCCGCTCCTCCAATGAGACAAGGAGACGAACCGGGTCTTCATCTCCTCACTGTTGCCGAGTTGGCTGGAGCAGGATACCATCGGCGGAGAGGAATATAATCTCTCATTCGGCCTCTACGCACGGGAGGATGCCGCCATCTATGACGAGAAGGCCACGCGGGTGCTGATTCACGAAAGCGCGCGGGCCCAGCTCCGCAGCCTTGAGCTGGCCCACATGGTCGGCCGGCGATGCCTCCGAATAGAGAAGAACGCCTCCTCGCTCAAGAAGCTGGTCGATGAGAAGAAAGCAGCCCGCAAGCTTGCCCAAGAGGAGGAGGATGACCAGAGAAAGCGAGCCGACGCAACCGAGGCTGCCCTCGCTCAGTACCTGGGGGGTACGTTTCTCAACTCGCACTAATCTTCTATTACTTTTCCTCAAGCTCATCCCAGTCTCCCTTCTTCTCGCAGGACGCGGCGACGGCCAGCCGGCTGGGCATCAAGATCGCCTCCCATGAGCAGGAAAAGCAAGCACTGCAGGCGCGGGTGGGCGAGTTGGAGGCCGCAGTGGCCGCTCCGCCGCCGTCTAGCAGCGGTTGCCAGCTCGCGCACGACAGCGAGTTCGAGCTGGAAGTTATGATGCAGAAGAACGCCACTGGTGCCGCGAAGTATACTCTCCAAACACTGCGGCGAGCCGACTCTGAGAGCTCGGGTCACCACTTTAGGCGCCGCGTTCTCCCAGACTTTCGTCCCGTTGGACGGTTGGGAGCTCGGGTGGATTCCCGGAGTGACATCCAGCCCTGCCAGCTTGGTGGGAGCCTGGCAGCGGGATCTGCTCGGGGTCTGGGTAGACTCCGCCGAGTGACATCCAGCCCTGCCAGCTTGGTGGGAGCCTGACAGCAGGATCTGCTCGGGGTCTGGGTAGACTCCGCCGAGTGACATCCAGCCCTGCCAGCTTGGTGGGAGCCTGGCAGCGGGATCTGCTCGGGGTCTGTATAGACTCTGCCGAGTGACATTCAGCCCTGCCAACTTGGTGGGAGCCTGGCAGCGGGATCTGCTCGGGGTCTGGGTAGACTCCGCCGAATGACATCCAGCCCTGCCAGCTAGGTGAGAGCCTGACAGCGGGATCTGGTCGGGGTCTGGCTAGACTCCGCCGAGTGACATCCAGCCCTGCCAGCTTGGTGGGAGCCTGGCAGCGGGATCTGCTCGGGGTCTGGGTAGACTCGGCCGAGTGACATCCAGCCCTGCCAGCTTGGTGGGAGCCTGGCAGCGGGATCTGCTCGGGATCTGGGTAGACTAACACTTGCACGATTCATGGCAGGGGCACAAATACATCAAAAAGAAGCTTTATTAGAAAATGGAACACCACTTACATGACTCAGGGGAAAAAACGTTTTATGTCGTCACCACTCCAGGTGAGACTTAGGGTCTCGCCCTCCACATTCTGGAGGCGGTACCCTCCTGATTTCAGCGCTTCCTGTACTATGTAGGGGTCTTCCCAGTTGGGGTTGAGTTTCCCCACGGCGGCTGACCTCCCTGCGGCATCCGCCTTTCTCAGGACCAAGTCCCCTTCCACGGACTGCTTGATCCTGACGTGCTTGTTGAAGTACTTAGCCATCCTTCTTTTCACCTCTTCTTGTCGGGTGACGGAGAGGTCGCGCAGCTCTTCCACCATATCAAGGGAGAGCCGCAGCTCCTTATTCTCGGCTCTCCATTCCTCCCTATCTTCCCCTGCCTCGACCACCCGAGGTGTCCGGACTTCGAACTCTACTAGGAGTACTGTCTTGCACCCGTGGGAGAGTTTGATGGGAGTCTCTCCTGTGGCTGTATTGGGTGTGGTCCTAAGAGCCCAGAGGACCGAAGGGAGTTGCTCCACCCAGCTGGCCCTCAAGTTCTCCACCTTCTTCTTGAGGAGGTTGACAATGATTTTGTTCGCCGCCTCTACCTGCCCGTTGCTCCTGGGGTGATGAACCGAAGCGAATCTGAGATCTATCCCGAGTTGCCCACAAAAGCTGATGAATTGGGCGCTAGCGAACTGAGACCCGTTGTCCGTGACAATGGCTTGGGGCAACCCGTGCCGGCAGATGATTTCCCACCACACAAAGTTCATGATGACTTGGGAAGTTACCTTGGCTAACGCCATGACTTCTAGCCACTTGGAAAAATAATCAATCATGACCAACAGGAATCTCCTCTGCCCGCTGGCCTAGGGGAAAGGCACTACCAGATCCATTCCCCAGATTGCAAAGGACCAGGGCGTCGTGATGCTCCTGAGGCGCTGAGCCGGTTGTAGCTGGAGGGGGGCAAACAACTGGCACTTGCCACACTTCCTTGCAAACTCGGTGGCGGCATGACTCAAGGTCGGCCAGAAGTACCCTTGTCTGATGATTCTTCCTTCCATGGTCCGACTGCCAGAGTGGCTCCCACACTCTCCGGAGTGGATTTCCTCCAAGATCCTCGGGATCTCCCTCTCAGCCACGCAACGCGCCAACATCCCTGAGAGGGTCTTTCGGTATAGCTGCCCATCCGACTTGTACTTGAATCTCTTCTTGTCCATCCCCTTCGGATACTCCCCTGTGGAAAGGAAGGTTGTGAATGGGTCCGTCCACGAGGGGTATTGATCCACCTCCATCAGCTCTCCCTCCTCGATGGAAGGACAGAACAGGTCGGTGATGGTACCCCCCACCCGGGGACCATGCTTTGCCAGTTGATCTACCTGCTCGTTCTCCTCCTTGGGCACGTGCCGGATGGAGAAAGTGTGGAACATACTGATGACCCCCTTCACCTTCGCCAAGTATAGCTGCAGAGTAGGCTCCCTTGCCTCAAACTCCCAGTTGATTTGGGAAGCCACAACCATGGAGTCAGTGAGGACCTCCACATCATGCACCCCAAGCTCCCTGGCTAGGCGTAGCCCTGCGATCACTGCCTCGTACTCGGCTTGGTTGTTGGTGATGGGAAAGTGCACCATTACCGTTTGCTCGATCCTCGTTCCCTGAGGGCTTTCCAAGATTACCCCCACCCCCAGGGAATGCCTCCCTGACGCGCCATCTACCATCACCTTCCAGGGAGCAGGGTGAGTGAGTTCCGCCTCCGCCATCTCGACCACATAGTCTGCAAGGGAAATCGGTCATGGCTTGAGCCTTGATCGAGAGGCGGGGGAAGAAGGAGATATCGAACTCGCTCAGCTCCACCGACCACTTAACCAATCTGCCTGAATGCTCCACCCCCTCGAAGATGTTGCGGAGGGGGTGGTCGGTCACCACCCGGATCGAATGCGCTTGGAAGTAAGGTCGGAGCCTCCGGGCTGAGATGACTAGAGCGAAGGCCAGCTTCTCCAAGATGGGATAGCGGAGCTCGGCCTTCCTCAACACCCGACTTACATAGTATATGGGGAGTTGCTTCTTCCCCTCTTCCCGAACCAGGACGGAGCTCAAAGCCTCTGCCCCCACCCCTAGATACAAAGACAGGTCCTCCCCCTCCCTTGGCCCTTGGAGCAGGGGGGCCTGGGCCAACTGCTTCTTCAAGGCTTGGAATGCCTCCTCGCATTCCTTAGTCCACTCGAACTTCTGACCACCCCTCAAAGTTTTGAAGAAGGGGGAGTACTTCTCCTCAGCTCGGGAGAGAAACCTGCTCAATCCAGCCAGCTTCCCCGTCAACCGCTGCACCTCATTTGCATTCCGAGGTGATCCCAGCTCCATGATTGCTTAAACCTTATCAGGATTGGGCTCTACACCTGCTGGGGTGAGGAGATGGCCCAAGAACTTGCCTTGGCTTGCCCCGAAGACACACTTCAGGGGGTTCAGCCTCATCTTATACTTGTGTAGGGTGGCGAAGGTTTCCTCCAGGTCCCGGAAGTGAGAGTCAACATCCCGGCTCTTGATCATGAGGTCATCCACATACACCTCCAAGTTCCTCCCCCTTTGCTCTCGGAAGACCCTGTCCATCAACTTTTGATAGGTCATCCCTGCATTCTTTAGCCTGAATGGCATCATTTTGTAGCAGTAGCACCCATCCCCGGTGATGAAGGAGACATCTTTGATATCGGGAGGGTGCATCATGATCTGGTGATAACCTGAAAATGCATCTAGAAAACTCATTACAGGGAAACCGACAGCTGAATCAACCAGCGCGTCGATCTGAGGCAAGGGGTAATAATCCTTGGGAAATGATTTACTAAGCAAAGCAAAATCAACACACATGCGTCACCGGCCGTCTCCTTTTTTAACCATTACTACATTGGAGACCCAGTCGGGGTATTGTATTTTGGATACAAAGCTAGCCTTGAGAAGCTTGGTTACCTCCTCCCTGATCGGCTCGGCAGGCCTGTTCGCGGTGGTTCTCTTCTTTTGCTGGACGGGGCGAGCTTCCGGGTCCAGGTTGAGGCGATGGCAGGCCACGTCAGCATCAATCCCTGGCATCTCCGCGGCGCTCCAGGCGAAGATGTCCATGTTCTTCTGGATGCACTCCAACACCCTGCCCTGGGCCTCCGGGGTCAGACCCCCGCTAACGCGAACCTTCTCCACCCTGCCTCCCAGGGTGAGAACCTCCATCTCCACCACCTCCTCTGCTGCTTCCAGACGGGACTGCTCCCCCCATTCTTCAACGTCCTCCCCTCCTGGGGCAAGGACTTCTTCCCCAGCCTCCTCCACGGCCATTGCCTCGGCCGACTCCTGGACTTCTTCCGCTTCCTCCTCCCGAGCGCGACTCTCCTCCACCTCCATCTCCTCTCCGTCAGCCCCCTTCTCCGCCTCCTCCATCCTTCGCTCCATCTCCTCGGCTCCCTCCTGCAAAGAGATGGAGTTCACGGCGGTGACGTAGCAGTCCCTCGCCACCTTGGGGTCTCCACGGACCCGGACCTGGATGCCTTCGGCGTTGAACTTCGGGCACTAGTGGAAGGACGAGGGGACGCAGCGGAAGGCGTTAATGAGGGGCCTCCCGAAGATGGCGTTGTAGCTACTGGGGGCGTCCACGATGACAAACCTGCAAGTGCGGGACTTCCCCCCCCCCCCAGAGAGATAGGAGTCTCACCCCTCCTTCAACCTCCTTCCTTTCCCCCGAGAAGCCAAACAGAGGTCCGTCCAAGGCCAGCACCCTCTTGGTCTCCACCTTCATTGCGTCAAACGCCTTCTTGAAGATGACGTTGACCGAGCTCCCGTTGTCGATGAGGATCCGGGAGACGGTGAAATTCTCGATGGACGTCTGGATGACCAGCGCATCGCAAAAGTGATCCTCATGACCCGGCATATCCTTGATTGAGAATGTGATCTTCTCTTCTGGGGGTGGGGTCTGAGATGTGGAGCCAACGCTCCTATGATACATGGTGTGGAGACTTGCTTTACGGGAAGCCTCGACCCCCACCCCCCACCCCCCCCCCCCCCCCCCCCACCCCCACCCCCCGTGGATCTCTCTGATTCCCCGGTCCCAACATCTGCCCGGTCTTCACACCTGTCCTCCTCCGCCCGAGGCAGGACCTCCTCGATCCGCACTCCTTTGCGGTCTTGTTGTTGCTGGTACTCCCTGTTTCCTCTCATCTCGAGGAACTCCGAGCACGTGCCCGTGGTGTGCCCTTCCTCCTGATGGAAGTCACAGTAGGGCAGCTCTACCCTAACCTCCCTTCTCCTCCTCCGCGTTGTTCTCCTCCTCTCCCCCATGGCTATAGCCATATCCTGCTCCTGTTCGGGGAGAGGTAGCCTCTGGCCTTGCCTCCCACCTGGGGGGTAAAACTGGCTCGGGCCTCCCTGGCGGTTATCCCCCCATGGAGACCTCTCTGCGGCCCTTGATCTTGCCACTCCGTCCTCCACCCTAGCCGATGGTTCGGCTCCTAACGCCCCCACCTGGGCTGTTGCTGCTCCCTCTGTCGGGGTTCAGCTCTCCTCTCCTCCTGACCTCTGCCCCCCCTGGGCCTTTCCTCCTCCGTAGCCCAACTGGCTAACTTCCAGGCAAACTCCGGGTTCGACGCCTCCCTGTCGACTTCTCTTGCCTCCCTCTCCATCAGCACCTCGTAGGAGAGGGACGGCACCCTCTTCAGCTCCATTCGAAAGAAACCCTGTTGCAGCCCCAGGGTGAAGGCCATCATGAGGGTATGTCCCGGCATCTCTTGGACTTGGGTGACCTCCTCCTGGAAGCGATCCACGTAGCTCCCCAGGGTCTCGTTCACTCCCTGCTTGATGTGGAACAGGGACTCCGACTACTTCCTTCTCTTTGAGGTGGTGAACCTCAGCATGAACCCCCGCGCAGATCCTCGAAGCAGTAAATGGAGTTGTCCGGCAGCTGGTGGAACCACTCTCTCGCCTTCTCCTTGAGGGTGATGGCGAAGAGCCTGCACTTGAAACCATCCGACATCTGTCGGATCGAGACGTCCTCAAACCACTGGGCGTGCTGGACCGGGTCTCCTTTCCCGGTGTAATAGAACATCTCGGGCTCCCTAAACCCCTCTGGAACTGGAGCAGAAGAGACCAGCTCGCTAAATGGGTTGCCTCCCCCTGCTGGGCGAGCTGGGGGGTCTCGCACCCCCATTTTGCCGAACCTGCCGCCGCTTGCTGAGCCGGGGAAGAGCACCCGCCCGGGGAGCTCTCCGCCTCTCCCTTCCTCGGCAACCTCTTTCCAAACTCGCATGTCGGGAGCGTCCTCTCCGAGAGCTGGAACCGCGAGAACTGGGACCGCTGGTGTTGAGCACTCGGCACGCGCGCCGAGTGCGAATCGGACCAAGCCGAGTACTTCCTGCCTGAAGTCATCGAACATCCCCACTGTGGCGAGAGAGGGAGGGGGTGGCGAGTCGGACCTGTCAGAACCTTGTCCTGATCCTCCCGTCATCAAGCCTGCTGAAGATTTTCTATGCTTACCACGTTCCACGCTAACCGCACCAGAATGTTGAAACCAAAAAATCGGCCCTGTGGAGTTCACCCGTGGGGAAGGGGTGATCGCGCACCTACTTCTCTTCTGCAAGCAAAAAGACAAAGAAAAAGAACAAAAGACTGACCCAAGGGCCCGGCGCGGAGGACCCACCACACACCCGGAAGATCACTGAGCGCCTCCCCTCCTTAGCCAAATGTCGGGCTAAGGTACCTCAGAAAGCGCTAGAAGACTGGGAGACAAGTAAGCATGCCTTCTGAGGTACCCCCTTGGGTCTATTTATAGTTTTCTGAAAGTGGTCTGTCAAAATCCAACCTTCGCTGCTCTGAACAGTTATGTGCAGCCCGACTGGGTCTGCTAACAGCGCAACTCCGCTGTTCTAGAAGGATATTTGCACCCCCTTTAAGGTCATCCTGGTAATTTGGCCTCTGGGCCCCACGAGGACGGGGTTCTTAGCCTCTGATTCAGCTCGCCGCCCTACTGGGCGAGAGCGAGCTGGCGCTCGGATCGCCTGGGCAGGCCAGCTCGCCACCCTATAGACTCGAGCTGGGGCTAGCTTGCCCAAGCAGGCGCGGGATGGGGCTGGCTCGCCCATGCAGGCGTGAGCTGGGGCTGGCTGGCCCAGGCAGGCGCGGGCTGGGGTTGGCTCGCCCAACTGACCTCCCAGACCTTGAGGAGAGCGAGCCACCCCTCTGGATTCGCCCTCCCGCTATATTGGCGCGGGCCGATCGTCTTGGTTTGCTCGCCCATCTGGGTTCACTCGGCAAACACAGAATTGTACATTAACCAAATGATATTTTTCCCATTTAATATAATATATATGTACATATATATACATATATATATATAAGTACATATACATATATATAGATCTATATATCTATATATAGATATATCTATATATAGATATATCTATATATAGATATAACTATATATATCTATATATAGATATATCTATATATTTATATATAGATATAACTATATATCTATATATAGATATATATATATATATATGTTCATAGAGATATATATATACATATATATGTTCATATAGATATATATATACATATATATGTACATATAGATATATACATATATATCTATACTAATATAAACACGAAGTCTGGAGTTTTACAGTGCGATATTCGTCTGTTACATTTAATATTCCTGTTTTACCCCTCGAGCTCCGCCGTTTAAAAAAAATCAGCCAAACGCCGGCGGAGCCAGCGGACGCCTCACCGGACCCCACCGCCGGGGTCGCCGGACGCCGGCGACCCCGGCGGGGGTAGGCCAGATGCGAACCGGCAGGGCCACCACCGTCGGTGGCCCTGCCCGTGAGCTCCAGGTTTGGGGCTCACAGGCAGGGCCACCGACGGCGGTGGCCCTGCCGGTTCGCCTCCAAACTACCCCAGTCGGGGTCGCCAGCGTCCGGCGGTTGGCCTGCCCCCCTCCTCCTCCTCCTCCTCCCCCTCCACCCCCCCCCCCCCTCCTCCCCTCCACCCCCCTTTAATAATGCTGTGTAAGTCCCATAATATATAATATTATTTATATTATACATTATATATATAATATTATTTACGAGCTTCTTCGCACGGGCTACACCCGTGCTCGAAGCTCTCGGGCGGCCTTCGGCCGCATTCAGGTGGGTTTCGCCCGTACTTGATGCTTCGGGCAGCCTTTGGCCGCATAGAAACATGCCCCGCTTCCAAATAGTTCACCAGCTCGGCACCGCAACCGCCACTCACGGCCCCCCGGATCCCTATGATTGTTTGATTTTGCATACGCGCTCCGGGGGGCCGCGAGTGGTGGTTGCGGTGTCGAGCCGGTGAACTACGTGGAACCGGGGCTTGCTTCTATGCGGCCGAAGGCCACCCAAAACATCAAGCATGGGCGAAGCCCGCCTGGATGCAGCTGATAGCCGCCCGAGAGCTTCGAGCACGAGCGTAGCCCGTGCGAAGAAGCTCGTATATATATATTGGGATATTCTCTTTTCAATTCAATCTCAATGTACGTTTAATCATCTCCAAAAAATTGTATTTATACTTAGACTAGTAAACAACGCATGAATAGTTACAGTTATGCTCCTTGCGTCGATTTTGTTCCAAAGATATAACAGAGCATAAGTATAAATGAGCTTATGTCGACAAAACATCAGTGTTCAAGAAGTCATGTGACGACTTTTATGCAGAAAAATTCTGAATACATCTTGAACATATTAAGGCAAGATCTTAAATTCGATTATAACCGTTAAGATCTGATTATGGAATGCACTTATTTTATTTTTTGTGAAGCTAATTTAGCAAAGAATAATTCTTTATTTTTGTATATATACTTTATGAAATGGCAGGATGATGGAACATTTTTGTTGAGATATATTTCCTCTCTTTCTCTCTCTCTCTATTCTTCTCACTTCTTTTTTTTCTCTTCTCTCTACTCTTCTTCACAGGATCTGATAAATTTTACCATCATCAAGGATCATCTTCTCTCGATCAAAAGACCGCTCATCAAAAAAAAATATCAAGATGAGTGTTATCAAATACAATTACACAACAAATTTAACCTTCTGCCTATTGATCTGATTTATCAAGAAAACTCGAAAGCTATTTATCTATTTTACTCCGTGTTGATAAAAGAATCAAGACCTCAAGAACTTGTTGTAGAAGAACAATTCAATTGATTACATCTTTGTCTGCAACCTTCTGAAAGAGTTCATCGAATTTCTCTTCCTAAAGATTCATTATTGGTTTTGATCCTCCTTATCAAAAGATTCTGATTGTGTTTTTGAGTCTACCTTATCAAAATGCTCTTTCAGAGGTTTTTGATCCACCTTTTCAAAAGGATCTAAGAGTGATTTTAGACTTTCCTTATCAAAAGGATCTAAATGTGGTTTTGAGTTGACCTTATCAAAAGGATCTTTGTTTGGTTTTAATCCACATTGTCAAAAAGATTCTTATCTGGCTTAGCCACCTTATCAACATACTATTGATTTGAGAGACCTTATCAAAATCTCTTGTGATTCTTTGAATCTCCTTATCAAAAGATCCAGTTATAATCGGTTCTAAGAGTCTACTTATCAAAAGATTCAGCATTGTCTGCAGTGAATAGCCTACCAAGGGATAAAAGAGGGACATACCAAAATTTGGGGAACCTCTATTTTGGGGAACCTCTATAAAAACTCTGTGACTTCTCGATTGCATAACTCTTAATTATTTTATTTGTTTCACTTGATTATTTTTTTGGTTGTCTCATAATTAACAAACAATATAATATGTGGATTTGATATGAATGATTAAAAACTGAAAATAAATTATAAATACTCTCTAGAGTAATTCTTAGTATCATTTCTTACATTTCAAGTTTATAAGAAAAAATTGACAAATGTTGTCTACCTAAATAATCACGCCATAAGTAATTAGCCAAAGTTGACTTATGACTTGGTGAAATATGGATCTTGTCCCACTATAGAGTAAATCAATTAAACTCTCTAAATAAATATTAAAGGTTATCAATTTGAAGAAAAATAGTGAGAGTACTTTAATAAAAGATTTTACTAAAATAAAATATACATACTAATTTAAACTTTGCATAATCAATTATAAAATATTCATTGCAAGTAAAACATATCACACCTTGCCATTTTGATCGGTCTTTAAGAAAGATAAGTTTAATGGGACAAACTTTTAGTACTGGTACAAAAATTTGAGAATTGTCCTCAAACAGGAGTAAAAACTCTGTGTTTTAGAAGAAGATTCTCACGTGAGCAACTTGGTAATGTATTTAGACAAAGATACTTAAAATAAATATTTGGATGACTATTTGGACATCGAATGTCTCATGCTAGTCACCATGACTTATGGGCTTCAAAAACAATATGAGAGCATGTCGTACATTGAGATTATCGAACACCTCAAAAATTTGTTTTAGGGGAAGACTTGACAAGAGAAGTATGATGCCTTAAAAGCATTATTTCAGCGCAAGATGATAACAAGTGACCCAGTGGAAACTCATGTGCTCAAAATGATTGGGTATATTGAGAACATTCAAAGATTGGGGTTTTTAACAGCCAAGAATTGCCTACAAACTTGATTCAACAATCATTATCATAAAGTTATGAGTAGCTTGTTATAAACTACACCATAAATAAGATTGACAAAACACTGCCCAAGTTGTTAGGCATGTTACAAACAACCAAAAAATAACATGAAAAGAAAAAACCTTCTACCCTCGTACAGATGGTCCATAAAGATATGGGTAAGTTTAATGAATTTAAAAGGACTAAGATATAAACAAAGTCTGACTTAAAGTCCAAATCTTATGCACTAATGAACAAAGGAGTGACCAAGGAAGAGAATTATCACTATTGTGGAATTTCTGGACACTAGAGGAGGATATGTTCACCTATCTTGAAAATCTAAAAAAGAAGAAGATGAAAGAAAATGAGATTTTCACTTCAGGTATATTTGTTATATAAGTCAATATTTTTACTTCTTTATCGTAAATATTAGATACCGAATGTGGTTCACATATTTGTGTTAATGTGCAGGAACTAGGGAGTAAAATATTGACTAAAGGCGAGGTGGACCTATGAGTTGGAAATGGAGTAAGGGTCGCTATCTTTGTTGTACGAACTTATCATTTGTCTTCGCCTACTAGGCTTGTGATAGAGTTAGAGAGCTGTTAATATGTACCGGTTAGTATTATAAATATTAATTTTTTTTCATTTTTGGATTTGAAGGAATTTTCATTTGTTAGTAAGAACAATAGTTGTTCTATATATATATAAATGATGTCTGTTAATATACTGAGCATATTTAATGATCTCTTTATTTTGAATTTAGACCAGCTCTTTTATAACATTGATAATACTAAGAAATTAAAAAGATATGATTTTAATCCTATGTATCTCTCGCATTGTAGTTTAAGTCATATAAATTAGATGCGTATTTTCAAACTCCATAAAAATAGATTAATGGACTCATTTAATTGTGAATTATATGAGACATGTGAATCATGTTTGTTAGACAAGATAACTAAAGATTATTTTACTAGTCATACTGAGAGGGTAAATGATCTTTTGGGTATAATACATTATGATGTATGTGAGTGCGTTAACTCGAAAGCTAGAGATGAGAATTATTATTTCATTACATTTAATGATGATTTTAGTATATATCAATTTGTGTATCTGATGAGACACAAGTCTGACTCCTTTGAAAAATTCAAGGAGTATAAGAATGAAGTAAATAACCAACGAGGAAAAATAATTAAAGCACTCTGATCTCATTGATGTGATGAATATTTGAGTCAAGAGCTTTAAATGGTTTGTCTAACTCATTGCCTGTAAATGTTTGTCTAACTCAGTAGAATTTATAATAATTGCACAGAATTGTTATTATCGTTAGAGATGTGAATTGAATGGGAGAAAATTAGATTAGTTTATTCTTCCACTATCAGAGGATATAAATAGGAGATCTGAATACAAATAAAGGTAGCACGCAATGTGGGATTAAACCCATTCCAGAAAATACGTCAATAAAACAGAAAATACATCAATACTCCCCCTCAAACTGGCGTGAATAGATCAAGCAAGCCCAACTTGCCACAGGTAGAGAGGAGTCTGGAAGGCCCAACTGCCTCTGCAATTTGCTCTGCGGAGGGAACATAGGACGCTTCAAGAGTTCCTGAACGGATGTGCTCCCTGAGAAAGTGAATATCGACCTCAACATGCTTAGTCCGCTCGTGCAGAACAAAGTCTGAGGCTAGCATGAGAGCGGACTGGTTGTCGCAAACAAGTGTCGAGGAACTAGGAGGAAAGCCAAGCTCAGTCAAGAAAGTACATAACCAAAGGAGTTCAATAGCGCCATGGGCCATAGCCCAGTACTCAGCCTCAGCAGACGAGCGGAAGACAACACTCTGCTTCTTGCTTTTCCAGAAAATAAGATTGCCACCATAGAAAGTGCACATCCCTGAACTAGACTGTCGATCAGTAAGGGAACCAGCATAGTCAGAATCCGTATAACATGTGAGACCGGGGGCCGGAGATAAACGGTAGAAAAGCCCGAGGCCAGGAGATCCCTTCAGGTAGTGGAGGATCTGAAATGCTGCATCAAGATAAGAAGTCCATGGAGCATGCATGAACTGAGTGACCACACTCACAGCAAAGCTAATGTCAGGGCGAGTGTTGGTTAAGTAGATAAGTCTACAGACAAGACGTTGGTATCTGCCCGGCTCAGGGAGAGGATCTCCAGACTCGGCGTGTAATCGATGGTTCAGATCCATGGGTGTTGAAAGATAGGGAATAGATCTTAATTTTACATAAGAGATAAATACAAAAAGAAATCACATCACATAAACTAAAAGAAATAGAGCAAGCAAACACAGACGACACAAGGATTATAGTGGTTCCCCAACAACCTGAGTTACATCCACTCTTCTACCACCCTGGTAGGAATCCACTAGCAGTTTTTGATCAGGTGACTGCCACCACAATATCTATTTTCAAACGGAGATATAGCAACCCTTTAGGTTTTTAATCAGGTGCCCAAAAACCAAACCAAGTCTTTTGATCAGAGACTTGACAACCAAAAGCTAACTTTTGAAGGGAGTTAAAACCCTTTGTACAGTGGGGTGAATAAGGTGATGTTGTCTTCTCTTTCTCTAAATAACAGAGAAGACTAGTGGGTTGTTGTTGTCAAAGCTCCCCTTGAAATGTTGAATGATTCAGGAAAGAAGGAAGCTTTGCTCAGGGTGTAGGCCTTCCAATGTTGTTGATCTCCAGCAAACTTTTTTAGATAGATATTCATTTGTGTCCTTTTGAAAGCTTGGAGCAGATGAAGATCTCTGTTCTCAGTTCCTGTCTCCCTCTTCCTTGCTTGCCTTTTTGAAAAACTGTATTATTATATTCCCCTGAAGAATTCAGGTATTTGAATTCTTTATGACTGAAACGGCTTGAAGCATTCCCGAGAGTAGAAAAAGCCTTGGGAAATAAATAAGAATTAACTTCTGAAACAACCCACATTTAATGTTACTTTGAACGGCTATTTCCATTAGGAATGGTTAGCATTAAATGTTCTGGGCTTTAAATGACTGTCATTAATCCTTAAGATACTCTGCCAGCTATAAATAAATAGGCCTGGTAAAACTGCACAAATTTCGTCGATCGGAGCTCGCAGATCGTCGATCTCTGCTCAGAGATCGTCGAGCTAAATTTCTGACTTGAGGTCAAAGTTCGTCGACCAGAGATAAGAGTTTGTAGAGCTGAACTGGATTTCATCAAACTGAACTTCTGGCTTGAGATCAGAGATCGTCGACCTGAGCTCGGATTTCGTCGAGCTCAGCTCAGAGATGGAACTCTGAGTTCGTCGACCTAAGTTCGACTTTCGTCGACCTGAATTCCTGACTTTATCAGAACTGCATTTCTTGGAATTCTTTCAGCAATTCTGGAGAGTCCTTTTGAGGCAAATCTGGAAATAAACCTATGACCCATGACTATACAATGTGGGTCAATCTAAGCAAGACTAATAGTGATCCTTGCCAAAATTAGAACTAGAGTTCCAACAGGTGTAAACACAGGAGAGCACCCAAGAAGACCAGTATTGTAAGCCCCCCCCCCCAACCATTGCCCTGGGTTGGGCCGGAGGGGATCTTACTTGCCCAAGACGTCCACTCAGTGTTCCTTAAGGGGTAACACCCAACACTACTGAGCACTAGTTGGCCGCTTTGCTCGGCTTGAATCACAACATTCACATGACATTACAAAGTATTGCGGAAGCATTAACAGGGAACACAGCAAATATATATAACAATATATATTTAAACAAGAAGCGCAAAAGGCCGTAGCCACTGTTTGTACATAGAACTCGTAGGCTTTAATAGTAATACAAATAGCAACTCCTCTCTCACAACTCTGCTCGCTAGTACTCACGTCTCGAAACTCGAGAGACGATGGGGGTGTCTTTGCTCGAGTAATCCTATCAGCTGGCGTCATGTCCTACAGCAGCTGGTCACTACGGTGCTCCATCTCCTGTGAATGGTTATTAAAATAACTGTTAGGCACAGAGCTAAGCGGAAACAAATCTCCTCCCCAGATCCATATCCTGGAGACGAGCTCACACACCCAATAAAAGTAGATAGACGAAGCAAGAGAGGGTTAGTATAGCATTTCATAAATGAGTTAGGAGCAATCAAAAAGTATAGCATGATATAACTGGACTAGCAGCAGTAATATACATCAGTCATATTATAGGTTCCACTAGCACAGCAGCGTAGTAGGTATTCAAACCTGAACGAACTTCGCAGGCCTTCAAGCCGCGCACATATCGCAGGCATTCACAGCCGCGCACACATCGCAGGTATTCACAGCCGCGCACAATACCCTATATCGACATAGTATAGATCGTTTTTTTTCAAGCAGGGTAGCGAGCCCCGCGGGCCTCACCGATGTGGTCGTCGGTGACAGTGGTCAATCATGCCACTTCTGGGGGTGGTTGTACCGCACAACCCAGGCCCTAACGTACAATCTCATGTACTCTTGGATGTGAGCGACATCGGGCGATTCAACATTTTGGCCGACCAACGGGAAAGAAAACATAATGGCCGGTCACCCGTGGTACTCATCTCTCTGTCATCTTGAGTCATCGAACTTCTCGCACTGGTACAAACAGTCTGCGAAAGTGATTGACCCTCCACAATTTACCGCAAGCAATTTACAAGCAATCAAAATAATCAATTTCGCTAGCACGCACCGGATCGGTAACACCTTACCTTACTATGCTTTAAAAAATTCGGGAAAACGACACATGGCTCGACTTTTGACAAGGAGCGTGGGAGCGCTTTATTTGGGGCTAATTTAGGAGGAACACCTCAACTTCTATTATCCCCAACTAAGCCTCAACCTATCAATAATCTGCCCATCAGGGCTGGACCCGTGCTTAAAATAGTAAATTGCAAAATTGAAAGTGCGATAATAGAAGTTGTTGTTAGTATAAGCTGCAGAATTGAAATGTTGTAATGAATAAGGACCAGTATGAAACTGGAGTAGTACTGAACCGAAAGAACTGAACTGAAAGTAAATATCCATGACCAGTACGAGACTGGAGTACTGAAAAGAAATGAACTGAACTGAAAGTAGATAGCCATGACCAGTACGGAACTGGAGTACTGAAAGAAATGAACTGAACTGAAAGTAAATAGCCATGACCAATACGGGACTGGAGTACTAAAAGTAAAATACTGAAATAAGATAAATGAACTGGACCAGTACGAGACTGGAATAAAATATAAAGAAAATGATCAGTAATCCAATCACTCCATTCAGGAAGCTTCAGTTCCATTTCATCTCCGTTCTCAGGAGGCTTAGTTCAGTTCCATCTTCGTTCTCAAGAGTCTTAGTTCAGTTCCATTTCCGTTTTCAGGAGTCTTAGTTTGGGTTTTACCCATTATTTAGGTCTAATAATAGTTCTATTGCATCCTTTATTATTGTGGATTAATCAGACCTGGAGAATTTAAGGGTTACAATTTATTATTCGTCAAGCATGTTTGCTTGTAATTTCATTTTTCAAACTTGTCTGAGTTACTCGAAAGCTTTATAACAGATAAAGATGAGGTGCTCAGTAGTTCTACGAAACCTCGGAATACTCAGAGTTTGGCACTTGCCTCGATCACTCTCGTTGGTAAAATAATTTGAGCTTATTATTTGAGTAAAAAGTTGGTCGCGCGCTCCGGTTTTTATTTTGATAAAATCGGACGTTTTGATTTTTGAGCGCGACCCTAGGTTCCACTAAATTGGAAAAACTTCAATATTTATCCCAAGGTTTCAAAATTTTAATACAACCTTCATAGAGGCCTAAAAGGAGCATAAATTTTTCTCAAATTTTTTTAAGTGATTTTGGCCCTCTAATTTGGCCAAATAAAACTTAGTTTGATTTTTAAAAATACCAAATGAATTCCAAAACTTCTCAAAATTTTTGAGAAGAAAGCCCTTAACAAAAGGAACAACTTTCATGTTCAACACTTTTTCCCTAGGAGCCTATATTTTTTTTATAAAAATTTCTCAAAGTTCTGATTAGAAATTGATCTGCATATAGTAGATCTAAGTTGTATCCTGCGGCTAGGATTGCGCTAGACAAGGTTATAGGCCAGCGCTTCCCCACAGCGGATCAGCCGCGGATCCGCTGTGGGGGGAACAGAAGATGAGGCGGGGGGAAATTACATAATCTCTGTCGTCCATCTCATCACCGAGATTGGACGGCGGTGATTCTATCCCGTCGGTGACGAAGGTGGTGGCCCTCTGCCACCACCGGTCAGCCCTCTGCCACCACCGGCCGGCCATGGTTGGGCATCAGCGCCGCCCCCGATCGGTTCGCCGGGGGTCGGCGAATTTCTGGGCGGTGGTCCGGCGGCCTGCCGCCGCCGGAAATTGCTAAACCGAGAGCAGGGTGGCGGTGGCTCTGCTCCCAGCGCCACCCTGCCTCTTTGATGACTTCTCCGTCCACGCAACCACCCCCGGCCGGTGCGCCAGGGGCAGGGAACCTCTCCGGTGGTGGTCCGGCGACCAGCCGCCGCCGGAGCAAAAGCAGAGGAAAAACTTTACTCCACGGGTGCCGCCGGAGCGGCATTTTCCGGCGGTGCCTCAGCCGTCCACCACCGGGGATAGTCATCCCCGGTGGTTTAACCCTTCCCCAGCGCTACTGCCGGCGCTGGGAGGGGCTAACCTCCTACGGCCACCACCCGACCTGGAGCTTGGCTCGGGTGGTGCCGGCGGTGCTCCGGCCGTCGAGAGACGCATGCAGCACGTCAAAAAGATAAGGGAGGAGGAGGGAAAGAGTTTCCACCTGGACTGGGGGAGCTTGGAAATGTCCCGGCCGAGCCTCCATTGGAGGTGGTGGTGGAGCTCGGGTGGTGGAAAAATTTCTGGCGAGCTGGGCTCCGGCAGAGTGGCCTTGGCTCCTTTTGGGTTTGTGTGGAGGGAAGGAGGTCGGGCAAGGCCTCTTATAGGCTTGGGGAGGGTGGCCACCCATCCCCTAGCCGATGTGGGATAAATCCCCATGAGGGGAGGAGCTCTTCTCCTCCCCTCCACTTGGGCTGGCCAGGTGGCACCATCAGGGTGGCCCTAGATGGCAGCAATCCAGGGGAAGAAGAGGTGGGCTTGGGCCTTGGTTCTTAGGGAGGGAAAAGAGGAGGGGAAGGGAGAAATTGAGCCTACCTTGGACCATGGCTCATTTCCCACCAAGTTGCTGGTTTGGTGGCCCAAGGAGTGAGAGGGGGCAGGGCCTTAGCCGTGATTAAAGAGGAGGTGAGCACCTCTTTGGGAGAAAAATATAAAAATGGGTTTTTAGAGGGGGTTGACCAAAGTCAACCCAAGGTGTGTCCCCCCATGCTGGTCAAGGTCAAATTGAGTTCATGACATCGGGAGTCGGGTCAAAGTTGGGGTGTCGCGTCATAATTTGTGTGTGCACGCTTTTCGGTGCACGATTATGCTTAATTTGACCACGGGTTGACTACTCGTCACTGAAATTGACCGGGATGAACTCGGTTGACTTTGGATTGACCACGCGGGTCCAATGTCACTGACCGGAGTCGAATCAGAGTTTGTTTTCTAATTATCCAAAATTTGCGCGTCGCGGTGCGCTAAAACGGTCAAATTGTCGATATTCGTCGTTAGACTTCAAATTGCGACACAACAAGTTCCAGTGGGTTCGTATGGACTATACGAAGGCATAGGAATTTACAGAACTCAAATCGGAGTTCTCGATCATTATTCGAAAATCTCGTTTTCGCGGCGTTTTACGAGGAATGACCATATTTACTATATGACCTCGGAGTTCAACGGAATGAGTTCCAATGCGTTCGTATCGATTACACGAAGTCATGGGAACTGACAGAACTCCAATCGGAGCTTTCTAGCTCTATATACCCTGCTTAGGGTTACTTCTCACCCGAGCATGTGTCAAGGGTAGAGGTTCAGGTAACTTTTATTGGGCTCATTAGGATTTTGTTGGCCCAATAAAAGTAGGGACGTTACAAGTATCACTTAAGAGGTCGAGTGTATACTTGCGCTGAGATAAAGAGATCCCCTGCTGAGATCTGACAACCTCAATCTCGAGAAAGTACTTCAGAGGCCCAAAATCTTTCACTTCAAATGTCTTCTGAAGAATCTCATTGATCTGAAGTATCCCTGAGCTATCGTCACCAGTAAAAATGATATCATCCACATAGACAAGAATAATGACCCTACGGTCATCCACAACATTCTGAACAAAGCACGTGTGGTCGGCATGACACCTGGTGAATCCACTCTGAAGCACAACAGTACCGAACAGCTCAAACCACGCACGTGGAGACTGCTTCAGCCCATACAAGGACTTCTGCAAAAGGCAAACACGGCCCAAATACTCCCCCTGAAGCTTATAACCGGAGGGGATCCATATAAACTTCCTCAGCAAGATCGTCATTGAGGAAGGCATTTTTCACATCCATCTGATGAAGAGGTCACTAATGGAAGGCAGCGAGTGAGACAAGTAGACGGGAAGTAGATAGCTTGGCCACCGGGGCAAAGGTCAAGCCGTAATCCCCAGGAGTCTGAGTGAAGCCCTTCGCGACAAGACGGGCCTTTTAGCGGTCCAGAGAACCGTCGGCATTATACTTGACAATGTAAACCCAATGGCAGACAACAATTTTCCGACCTGCAGGAAGAGGGACCAAATGCCAGGTGCCCGCCTTCTGTACTACAGGCATCTCATCCTCCATGGCCGCCACCCACTCGGGGTGCTGAAACGCCTCAGTCATCAAACTCGGAACTCTAATCTGGTCGGTCGCATTCAAGAAATGATGATTCTTGCGTTCCGCCACGCCGTTCTGTTCTGGTGTATAGGAACAGGAGAATTGATGAAGGATTCTTTGGCTAGCAAGGAAAACAGTGAAAGAGGAAGAGGTATACTCCACCCCCCTCCCCCCCCCCCCCCCCCCCCGTTTTGAGCGAAGGACCCGAATACGAGAGGAAAACTGAGTCTTAACCATATTAGTAAACTGGGTATATAAATTAAAGACATCAAATTTGGCACGCATAAGATAGACCCAACAGCAACGAGTAAAATTATCAATAAAAATAACAAAATACCAAAATCCATCATAAGAAACAACTGGGGAAGACCCCCAATCATCTGAAAGAATAATATCAAACGGTGCAAAACTACGAGAAACAGAAACAGGATAGGAAGTGTGTGCATGTTTGGTAAGCTGACACACATCACAGTGAAAAGAGTTCTCAAACGAGACACTCGGAAAAAGAGACGACACAATCTGAGGGCTCGCATGCCCCAGTCTAGCATGCCAAAGAGCAGGTGAAGTAATAGCAACAACGATGGATGGGGGTGAGAGACAGGGAGAAGGAGGTGGAAGATCCAGTTGGTATAGCCCGTCGCGCTCACGGCCGTAGTCAAAAGTCCGCGTGGTCAGGTCATGAAAAACACAGGCAGAAGGAAAAAATGTCACTGAACAGTGCATCGAACGAGTCAATTGATTAACAGAATGAAGATTTAAAGCAAGCTTGGGAACATGAAGAACTGAACCCAAGGAGAAGGAAGGAGACAAGGGAACTGTCCCCCGGTGATGAATGGGGATCACAGAGCCATCGGCAATGCGAACCTGCCGATGGACGCTCGGAGACTCAAGAGAAGAGAACAAGCGTGTCTCACCAGTCATGTGATCAGTGGCCCCAGATTCAATCACCCAGGGAGAGGAAGACCCCTCTTGAGTGACATAGAAGGTCGGCGGGGTACCTGACGCAGACGCTAAAGTCGACGAGAAGGCAGGAAACTGCTGAGCAGGAAGAGGCTGGTGCGAAGTCTGAAACTGGGACTGCATCTGGAGCTGAGACTGAAGTTGCTGCACTTGAGCCATAAGCTCTCCAGCCGGCGGAAGGGGCCCCAGACGGGGCACCGGAATCTGGCTGGCCCCTAAAGCCGGAAGAAGTAGCGGCAGCAGCACGAGTGGCGGTGGACTGCTGGCGTAGGTGAGGAAAGAGCGGCCAGTATCGGGCCTTCTCATGACCAGTCCGTAGGCAGTGCTGACACTGAACAGAGGCAAATGGGTTGTCGCAGCCACCCCCGTGACCTTTAGAGGTAGTAGTACGCCCCCCTCGCATAGAAGAAGTACGACCGAAAGCAAGGGTCATTTGGTCTGGAAGAGGAACAAAAGCTGGAACTGATGAAACAATGGTCAGGCGGGCATGGCGCTCATGCTCCTACACTATGGAAAAAGCATCCAATATATCAGGAAGTGGATTCATGCTGACAATCTGAACCCGAATCTGCTCAAACTCGGGCCGTAATCCCATCAGGAACCGGTAGGTCTCCCACTTCTCCTGCCTCTGCTTGGCAACAAGCAGATCCTCTGGATGTGGAAAAGCACTAAGTGGCTCGAGATCAGAAAGCTCCTGAATCGCCCAGAGAGAAAGGTAAAATACTCGTGCACCGAACGATCCCCCCGACGAGCAGTAAAAATCTCTTGGAAGACCGAGTAAATCTGCATATCAACGCATGTGTGACCGTAAGTACGGGTCAAGGAATCCCAAAGCGACGACACGGAATCGAAACGCATGAATTGCTCGTAAATGCGGGGCTCTATAGAGCATTGAAACAACCCGAGAATCTTGAAATTTTTCGTGCGCCATTGACAGATAGCCTTTTCATCGGAAGGACGGGGAACACCATTCGGTTCAAGTCAATCTAGCTTGTCATGTCCGGCAAGATGGACACGCACGGTGTTGGAACCAACAAGGTCGATTCCTCCTAAAGCTCGGAACTATTGGGGCAGCTCACGCTTACTCCCTTTGGATCACACTCGAGGCGAAGAACTAGACCGGAGGCTCCAGCGAGGAGGCCCCACCTCGTACCCAGAAGAGACTACAGCTCTTCCCCTCCCTAGCCAATGCTGAGCTAGGTGCCTTAGAAGAAGTGGAAGGAAACAAGAAAGCTTGCCCTTCTAAGCCACCTTACCGGTCTATTTATAGGCCTCTGAACTGGGACTGTCAATAACCAATTTACACCGCCCTGAAATTACCAGAATATCCATGCCTAGGTCTGCCAACAGCCAAACTCCGCTGTCCCCAAGGGCTAAATGCAGACCACCCGGGGTAAAAGGGTAAAACACCCCTGGGGCCCAAAAGGTGGGCCCGGCCCTACCTGAACCGGCCTTGAACCAAAGTGGCACCTGGCGGGAACTCCCCCATAGGGTCCTCTCGCATGGCGAGAGGGCTACCCCGGGCGAGAGCTCCACTCCTGGAGTCCTCTCGCGCGGTGAGCTGGTCACTCGTCGGGAAAGCTTCCCGTCACGGTATTCACCTATCTGAGGCCACGCTCCACTTAGGCCATCTCGCTTAATACAGTGAACCTCACTCCATGCCCTGCCTCCTGGCACCTCTCGCCTGGTGCCTCTCGCCTGGCGCCTCTTTCCTTGTACCTCTCGCCTGGGCCCTCTCGCTCGGCTCTTGTTACCTGGGCCCTCTCGCCTGGACCCTCACGCTCGCCTGCGAGTCCGAGGTTGTACACAATCCCCGCTCTTTTCGAGGTTGTTTACAAGCTCGGAAAGACAGTTCAACCGAGGCTCGTGGTAGTACGGCGAATTTATTGGGGGGAATCTTTTTGTGGGACCCTTGCCTGGTCTATAAATACGGAAATCGCCTCCCCGCAAGGGGCCGTTCCCTTTCCTCCCTCCTCTTACAGCATCTGCCTCCATGTCTCTCAGTCAAAGTTTTCGGGACCACATCGCGGCCGTGCGCCAACGGAACAAGGCGACGGCGGCGGGTCTGAACAAGATCCCCGTGCGCGATCTTCCTTCGGAACCGCCATCCACCTCTCTCCCAAAAAAGGCAAAGGTTCTGGAGCCTCCCCTCCCGGCAGGAGAAACTTTTCGCTCCTTTCCGAGGGGGTATGTACCTCCCACTCCATCTAGTCTCAAAGGAAAAGAGGTAAGTCTTTCAAGCCTGTTATGATCTCTTTGCACCACACATTTTTTACTTGCTACCTTTTCTCAGAAAATCTCGGCGCCTCCTCATCGTCCTGAGACCATTCGTATCAACATTTCGGAGCTTCCTTCCAGGCCTCTCTCGCCCCAATCCTCCACTCCCCCCTCCACTCCCGTGAAGAGGAGGGATGACCCTTCTACCACATCGGGCTCCACCCGCCGATTCGGTAAGAGGCTCTACCTCTGACACCTGCTCTCTTCTTCTTGTCGCCTGCTTTCTCCTTGCCGCTTTATCTCTTTGGCTCCTCCATAGGTGCGAGTGGAGACCCTGTCGAGGACTCACTGGCTGCCGACTCGCCGGTCGACGATTACTCCAGGCAGCTGGCCCCTTCGCCTCCTCCTCCTATAGATGAGATCGAGGACTACCTGGGCGACCCCACGGACCCCATAGAGATGAAGCGTAAGGTGGCCGAGATGCTGCGGAAGCACGCGCGCATCATTCAAGCGCTGGAAAAAGGGAAGCAAGCCGCAGACCACCGGATTGACTGGTTAGAGGTGGAATGCGCTCGCCTGTCTTCGGAGATAGACGCCGACATTGAGGTGGACCAAACGAACCCTCAGGCAATCTTGGATGATGTCGACCAACAGCTCCGTCTCGCCCGCAGTGGTGTTGAGGCGACTCGCGCCTTCCACCTCCCCAGTCGTCCTCCCTGCGTGAGAAGCCGCGGGGGAGGACGATGGAGGTGGGATAAGAATTGACGAGAGCTCCGCCTTCTTTCATTTCGCCTCTCGCCTCTCGCTTCTTAGCTCTTTCGTTTCGCCTTGTTTGTAATAATAAAATATTTGCTTATATAGCGCCAGCTGTGCGCTCTTCGAACTTGCCACCCGTCTTTATGCGGGATTAAATATATTAATTTGGTGGTTTGCCTGTTTAATTGATGCGACAGCGTTAATACCTTCTTTTATGCTAATCTTTAACCTTTGCTGCTTTTACTTCTCTGCATCAATCTTTTCACCGCCTTCTTGGGCTGATGGCCCACTTAGGGTTCCGCCGCCCGAGGCTTGGAGAGAGAGAAGGGTCGACCGACGCTTGCCCTTCCCCGGCGTAGTTCTCTATCCGCTTATCCTCCTACTTATGAGGGCTATAAATACCCCCGCTGCCAGGGCTGGAAGCGTGTTTCCCTAGACTTCCACCCGCGGCTCCCCCTCTTTTCCCAGCTCGCCTCACGCTCCGGCCCCTCACCCTTCCTCTTTACTGGTCTTCGTGTCCTCTCGCTGGTTCTCCACCCGCCAACTTTCCCTTTGTCTCGCGCGCTCATGGGAAAAAGGAGGCCAGAGGATGGTGAGGGCCGCAGCCGTTGTGGGAAGAGATTCTCCGACCACGATTTCCCTCCCGGTCACCTCTCTGCCGATGAATACGAGGCCTTCCGGAGCGACTTCTTGCCGGAGGGCTACGAGTCACGCCCCCCCCCCCCCAAGGTTGGCGAGAGCGTGAATACATTCTACCCGGGCGAGCTCGCCTTCCCCGTCTCGCACTTCGAGGCGGGGCTCCGGCTTCCCCTCTGGCCCGAGGTGAAGCAAGTTCTCAAGTACTTCGGCGTCGTGCCTGCCCAGCTGAACCCCAACGCGATCTCGGTTATCGTCGCGTTCGCGTGCTACATGCGGCGAGAGAGAATAGAATTCAGTCTCACCGTTTTCCGGAAGATGTTCGTCTACCATGCCAATCAAGACGGGGTCTCCTTCTTCACCGGGCTAAATCTGAAGGTCTGCGAGACACCAAACAAGAATCATCACTGGCTAACCCGCTTCGTCTTTATCCGCGGGAACCTGGGCGGCGTCCCTCTCGCGCCCGTCTCACCCGCGGAAATCTTCTATGTTACTGCAGGTCGGCGGCACGGACAAGCTTCTTTGCGAGTACCTCGCTGGGAAGAACTTCGAGGTCAGGTTTTTGAGACGGGGGCTCGCCTCGCTGCTCCCCGTGCTCCCTGGAGAAGGTATGCTCGACCCCCTCGTCTTTTCCTGCCTTCAGTACCTTCCTCTCGCCGAACCTTTTCCTGACTCTGTCTCGCTTCCCCCAGGAGAGAGGAACGTGCAGGTGCACCCCCCCTACAGAAGTAATATCAAGCCGTCTAAAGACATGGCTCTCGCCACTATGGCGGCCGAGGCGGCCAAAGATTCGTTGGCCCCTCCTCCCTGAAAGAGGGCGACTGAGGACTCGGCCCCCTCTCACCTCAGCCCCTCAAAGAAACTGAAGATAAAGTTGAAGAAAGTAGTCTCCTTCCCTTCCGAGAAGGGCAAGGTCCCTGCGGACACGGCGGCGACGCCGGGATCCTTGAGCCCCATATCCCTGGGATCTGAATCTCCGCACTCGCCTCCCTTGACCTCTCCGCACAGGGCTGTCTCGCTTCCTAAAGACGCGGCCCCTCTCGCACCGCCCGCGAGCTCCTCTCGCCAACCTCCCCGGTCCCCTTCTCGCGGTGAGGCTCCTCTCCAGTATCCTGCTCCATCCGCCCACCTGAACTTCAACATGGGCCCGTCTGTCCCCGACGGTGCCAATGAGCCTACGCTCATCTGGGATAAGGGGGCACATCGGGTCTCCATCTCTACCCTTCTTCCCCCATGCAGAGAGCAAGCCGAGTCTTCTGCCCACGCCTTCTCCTTGGGCTTCGGCCTCTATGGGGGTCTCGCCCCTGACGCGCTCGACGCGGCCACCACGCGAGATCTCGTCTTCAGGACGGCCCACTCGCAGCTGCGTACCCTCGAACTCTCTCATCGACTCTCGCGCCGCCTAATTTTCAACACTCGAAGCTGGAAAGAGATAGACACCAAATTTGCTGCCGAGCGCGAGAAGTCTGGGGATCTCACCAAGCGACTGGAGGTGGCCGAGAGCCTTCTCGCCAAGGCCAGTGGCGAAGTGGTGAGTTGATACTTAGCCGGCCTTCTCGAGCTCCCTCCCGCTAGATTTAACGGTTTGTTCTTTTTGCAGGATGCTGAGACGGCTGAAAGGCTGTGATCGCGAGTGGAGGAGTTGAAGACGGAGGTGAAGGAGCTGAAAACAGAGAATGCCCGGCTCAAAGAGGCCTCCACCTCTCGCTCGCAGGTCCCTCCACCTCCTCTCGCGCATTATACGCACGACGAGGTCGAAGACTTTTGCCGGGATGCCAACATACGGACCGCCGAGCTCATCCTGAAGATGATGCGAGAGATGGGTGTAGTTAAAGATGATTGCGAGGACATCACCGCCCGGGACCTCGTGCCCGAGATTTATGGCGAGGACGAGGAATCTTCGGCGAGCGAGAAGGACTAGGGCTCCTTGAGCACAGCAGCCTTTTTTCTTTTTCTTTTTGCTATGATTACAATGTCTCCTGATTTGGGAAAGTACTGTATTAAAACACGAATATGATTCATGCGTATATATATATATATATATTTTTGCTCGCGCCTGAAGCTAGCCTCTTTCTTTTCTTCCTCTCTCTTTTTTTTTCTTTTTCTCTCGCTTGGACAGCTCGCGAGATCCTCGAAATCCTTGGCGGCGAGAGGGGGTTGTCTTTCCCCTCGCCGGCTGTTACCAGCAGACCTGGCCCGGGGGGGCGAGCTGGCGAGCCTCTGCCACTCGCGAGCGTGGGGACACCTTCTCCTTCCTCTCGCGCTGCCTACCGGCTCCTCTCGGCGCGAGTGGACCTGGGGGGTCAATTATTCCCCCCCCCCCCCCCTCTCTTCTTTTTCCTTACGTAGGAAGTCATCTTGAAGTATTCCCCCCCTTTTGTTAGTGGCTAGGGTCAGTGTTTCCCTGATTAATCAGCTTCTATGTCAAGACCCTAGTTAGCTGCCTCCAGAAAACACCCAACCCAAATTACAGCCATAAGACATTTATGCTCCCCAACTGGCTTCTATGCCCCTATCCAGTATTGAAATGGAAACAGGTCCTTGCTCACGAAAACTGTAGCACGGTAGAGTAAGAAGGTAAGTGGGGATGGGGAGGGGGTAACCACTCCGCAGAAAGGGGCCTGATCCACCTTTTGTTATTGTTTCCAACCACCGAGTGAGCCTACAGCCCTGCCAGCTTGATGAGAGCCTGGTCAGCGGGTCTGCTGTTTCCTCTCCTCTTTCTCCTCCAACCACCGAGTGAGCCTACAGCCCTGCCAGCTTGATGAGATCCTGGTCAGCGGGTCTGCTCGGGGTCTCCTCTCCTCTTTCTCCTTCAACCACCGAGTGAGCCTACAGCCCTGCCAGCTTGATGAGAGCCTGGTCAGCGGGTCTGCTCGGGGTCTCCTCTCATCTTTCTCCTTCAACCACCGAGTGAGCCTACAGCCCTGCCAGCTTGATGAGAGCCTGGTCAGCGGGTCTACTCGGGGTCTCCTCTCCTCTTTCTCCTCCAACCTCCGAGTGAGCCTACAACCCTGCCAGCTTGATGAGAGTCTGGTCAGCGGGTATGCTCGGGGTCTCCTCTCCTCTTTCTCCTCCAACCACCGAGTGAGCCTACAGCCCTGCCAGCTTGATGAGAGCCTGGTCAGCGGGTATGCTCGGGGTCTCCTCTCCTCTTTCTCCTCCAACCACCGAGTGAGCCTACAGCCCTGCCAGCTTGATGAGAGCCTGGTCAGCGGGTCTGCTCGGGGTCTCCTCTCCTCTTTCTCCTCCAACCACCGAGTGAGCCTACAGCCCTGCCAGCTTGATGAGATCCTGGTCAGCGGGTCTGCTCGGGGTCTCCTCTCCTCTTTCTCCTCCAACCACCGAGTGAGCCTACAGCCCTGCCAGCTTGATGGGAGCCGGGTCAGCGGGTCTGCTCGGGGTCTCCTCTCCTCTTTCTTCACCAACCACCGAGTGAGCCTACAGCCCTGTCAGCTTGATGAGAGCCTGGTCAGCGGGTCTGCTCGGGGTCTCCTCTCCTCTTTCTCCTCCAACCACCGAGTGAGCCTACAGCCCTGCCAGCTTGATGAGAGCCTGGTCAGCAGGTCTGCTCGGGGTCTCCTCTCCTCTTTCTCCTCCAACCACCGAGTGAGCCTACAGCCCTGCCAGCTTGATGAGAGCCTGGTCAGCGGGTCTGCTCGGGGTCTCCTCTCCTCTTTCTCCTCCAACCGCCGTCTTCTAAGAAGGACGTCCTGAGGTGCATTGTGCTAGGCAATCATGACACTTTCAAAAGGTAAGATCACTAAAGTCATACTCAAGCATATTCAGAGGAAAATTATCATTACGGGTAGAAACGCTTCAGATCATCACCGCTGCGGGCGCGATCCAGGGGTACCCCGTCCACATCCTGGAGGTGATACCCCCCTGACTTCAAAACTTCTTTTATAATGAAGGGACCCTCCCAATTGGGGTTGAGCTTTCCTACCGAGGCCCCCCTGCCCGCGGCATCCATCTTCTTGAGGACCTAGTCCCCCTTTTGAAATTGCTTGATCCGGATGTGCTTATCAAAGTACCTGGACATCCGGCGCTTGACCTCCTCCTGTCGGATTGATGCTAGCTCCCGGAGCTCCTCCACGAGGTCGAGCGAAAGCCTCTGCTCCTCTCCATTATCGACCTGCCACCTTTCATCTCCTTCCCTTACTGCTGTTACCCTGGGAGATTCAACCTCAAACTCCACAGGTATGACGCCCTCCGAGCCATGGGAGAGCTTGAAAGGCGTCTCTCCTGTGGCCGTATTCGGAGTAGTTCGCAAAGCCCACAGGACGGAGGGGAGTTGTTCCACCCAGCTCCCCCTCAAGTTCTCCACTTTCTTCTTTAAGAGATTCACAATGATCTTATTTGCTGCTTCCACCTTTCCGTTGCTTCGAGGGTGATGAACCGAGGCAAACCGAAGGTCTATGCCAAGCTGCACACAAAAGTCTACAAACTCCCTGCTGGCGAATTGTGGCCCATTGTCGGTGACTATGGCCAAAGGGAGCCCGTGCCGGCAAATAATCTCTCCCCACACAAAGTTCTTGACCACTTGCGATGTCACCTTTGCCAGAGCCTTCACTTCTAACCATTTTGAAAAGTAATCCACCATGACCAGTAGGAACCTCCTCTGACCGCTGGCTTGAGGGAACGGCCCCACCAGATCCAGTCCCCATATGGCGAAGGGCCATGGAGAGGTGATCGTTCGCAGCCTCTGTGCTGGGAGGAGCTGTAGGGGAGCAAACTCCTGACACTTTCTACACCTCTTAGCAAGCTCCTCCGCATCTTTCCGGAGGGTAGGCCAGAAATAGCCTTGCCTTAATACCCTCCCTTCCAAAGTCCGACTCCCCGAGTGGCTTCCGCATTCCCCCGAATGGACCTCCTCCAATACCTTTGATGCTTCCTTCTCGGATACACACCGGGCTAGCAATCCGGACAATGTTTTTCTGTAGAGTACTCCTTCCTTCAACATATAATAAGCTGACTTGTACCTAATCCGCTTCCTCTCGAGATCCCCCTCGGGTAGACGGACGACGCCAAGAAGGTCACAAAAGGATCCATCCAAGACACCTCCTGGTCGACCTCCATTATCTCCCCTTCATCTATGGAAGGCCTGAAGAGTTCGGTCATAGTCCCTCCGGCCTGAGGACCATGCTTTGCGAGCAAGTCTGCCTTAGCACTCTCTTCCCGAGGAACGTGCTGGATGGAGAAGCTATGAAACTGCCCAATGATACCCTTTATCTTTACCAGGTACAACTGGAGGGTCGGTTCCCTCACCTCGAACTCTCCGTTGATGTGTCTTGCCACCACCAAGGAATCCGTGAAGACCCTGATATCCTGTATGCCCAACTCCCTAGCCAGCCGAAGCCCGGCGATGATTGTTTCGTACTCGGCTTGATTGTTCGTGAGGGTGAAGTGTATCTTCAAGGCTTGCTCGATCCTAGTCCCCTCGGGACTCGTCAAGATGACCCCTCCCCCAAAAGAATTCTTACCAGAGGCCCCATCTACCAGCATCTCCCAAGCCACCACGGGAGATACCTCCACCTCCTCAGCCTCTACCACATAGTCCGCCAAGAAATCCGCCACTACCTGCGTCTTAATGGCCTCTCGAGGGACGTAGGAGAGGTCGAATTCGCTGAGTTCGATCGACCACTTGGCCAATCTTCCCGAGTGCTCGACCCCCTCAAGGATGCGGCGAAGAGGGTGATCCGTCACAACCTGAATGGCATGAGCTTGGAAGTACGGTCTAAGCTTCCGGGCCGACACGATGAGAGCGAAGGCCAGCTTTTCTAGGATGGGATATTTCAGCTCCGCCTTTTTGAGGACCCTGCTTACATAATAAATAGGGAATTGCTCCTTTCCTTCCTCTCGGACGAGGACCGAGCTAACCGCCCCCGTCCCTACCCCCAAATAGAGGAACAAACTCTCCCCTTCCCTCGGCCCTTGAAGTAGCGGCGTCTGGGTAAGCTGCTGCTTCAGAGCCGCAAAGGCCTTTTCGCATTCCAAGGTCCATTCGAACTCCCTTCCTCCCCTTAGAGTTCGGAAGGAGGAGCATCTCTCTCCTGCCCTAGAGAGGAACCTGCTCAACCCTGCTAGCTTGTCAGTAAGTCGCTGAACCTCCTTGGCATTCTGAGGAGATTTCAGCTCTAGTATTGCTTTTACCTTATCCGGATTGGGTTCCACCCCTGCAGGAGTAAGGAGATGTTCCAAAAACTTCCCCCTGCTGGCCCCGAACACACATTTCAGAGGGTTAAGCCTCAACCTATACTTCCTTACAGTTGTAAACGTCTCCTGCAAGTCCAAGACATGGGACCCGAGGTCCCGACTCTTAACCATCAAGTCATTCACGTAGACCTCGAGGTTCCGCCCCTTCTGCTCTCGAAAAATCCGGTCCATCATCCTTTGATACGTTGCTCCCGCATTTTTTAGCCCGAAGGGCATCATGTTATAACTGAAGCACCCATCCTCCGTGACGAAGGTGACGTCCTTGACGTCCGGAGGGTGCATGCGAATCTGATGGTACCCTGAAAAAGCATCTAAAAAACTCATTAGTGAGAAGCTGACGGCTGAGTCAACCAGCGCGTCGATTCGAGGCAGGGGGTAACAATCCTTAGGGCAGGCTTTATTTAAAAGAGAGAAATCAATACACATCCTCCATTTCCTCTCCCCCTTTTTTACCATTACAACATTGCTCACCCACCCCGGATACCTGTTGGCAGATATGAATCCTGCCTGGAGCAGCTTCTCCACCTCTTCTCTGATAGGCCTGGCCATCTTGGAGGCGATGGCCCTCTTTTTCTGTTGGATGGGACGGACCTTGGGGTCAAGGTTGAGACGGTGGCATGCCACGTCCGCGTCGATCCCTGGCATGTCCGCCGCGCACCAGGCGAAGACGTCAATGTTCTCTTGCACGCACCTCCGGATCTCCTCCTGGTCTTTGGGAGTGAGCTCTCCGCTGATCTTTATCTTTTCCTTCCTTCCGTCCTTTGTGAGGATCTCCACCTCCAGAACTTCCACAGCCGCCCTCAACCTTGAAGGTTCTTCTTCCTCAGGCTCCCTCAAATCCTCCTCCAGATCCTTTCCCTCGTACTCTACTCCCAAGCCTTCCACTACAGCTACCCTTTCCTGGGCCCTCCCTTTCTCTCTTCCAAGGTCCCCCTCTGGTGATGTCCTCTCTCTTCTTTTCCCCAATACTTCCTCCATTCCCCCTACACTCCCGCTCCCCAGCCACTTGCTTTCCCGCCATTGCTGGCTCCGCCGCAATGCCTCTGTCACCTCCTCCTTCTTCTTTCTCCAACTCCTCTCCTCCAGCCATCTCCATCTCTGGTACAAGACTTCCCTCCACCCTTGCTTCCTCTCTCACCAGCTCCTCTCCTCCAGCCGTCTCCATCTCTGCCACAAGACTTCCCTCCACCCTTGCTTCCTCTCTCACCAGCTCCTCTCCTCCAGCCGTCTCCATCTCTGCCACAAGACTTCCCTCCACCCTTGCTTCTCCTCTCCTGCCATTGTTGGCTCCCCCGCACTGCCTCTTTTACTTCCTCCCTCTCTCTCCAACTCCTCCCGTTCCATCCTTTTCTCCAGCTCCTCTGCATCCCCCTTCCATGAGATGGTGTTGACCGCCGTCACGTAGCATTCCCGAGCCGCCTTTGGATCCCCTCTTACCATGATCTGGGTTCCTCCCGAATTAAGCTTCAAGCACTGATGGAACGAGGATGGCACACACCTAAAGGCGCTGATCAAAGGGCGCCCGAAGATTGCATTATAGCTGCTGGGGGAATCCACTATCACGAAACGACAGTTCCTGGACAGCCCCCCCAGCGTCACCTGAAGTCCTACTCCTCCCTCGACCACCTTCCTCTCCCCCGAGAATCCAAACAATGGCCCATCCGCCGCCAACACTCTTCGGGCCTCCACCCTCATCTCATTGAATGCCTTCTTGAAGATCACGTTGACGGAACTCCCGTTGTCCACCAAAATTCGGGACACCGTGAAGTTCTTAATGGCGGTCCGGATTACCAGCGCGTCGCAGAAAGGGTCCTCGTGATCTGGTAGGTCCCTTCTGGAGAAGGTGATTTTCTCATCCGGGGGCGGAGCTTGCGACGTCAAGGCAACGCTCCGACGATACATAGTGTGAAGACTGGCCTTACGGGTGGCCTCGATCCCCACCCCCCCATGAATCACCCTGATCCCCCCTCGATCTCCTGTGTCCGACCGATCCACACATCGATCCTCCTCCGCGGCTCCTGGCATCTCCACTATCTGCACGGGTGGCCGTTGGTCTTCTCCTCCTCTACCCCTCTTCAACTCCAAGAACTTCGGGCACGTGGCCGTCGCATGGCCCTCCTCCTCATGGAAATCACAATATGGCAGAACTCCTCCCTCACATCTCCCTTCTTGGGGGTTCCTCCTCCCCACAATCGCTCTCCCACGCTCTCTTCCTCTTCCTCTCCCTCGGCCAATGGCCATAGCTTGCTGAGGCGGAGGTGGGAGCGGCCTCGGGCCATGCCCCCACCCTAGCGGATGAAATCTCCCTGGTCCCGGATAAAAGTTCCTTTCCCCCTGCGGAGGACCCCTTCCTGGTCCTTGAACTGGGCCTCCAGGTTGCCTCCAGCCCAACTCTGGGTGCGCGGGTCCCCTTGGCTCCTCCCTTCTCCTTCCCTCTTGTTGCCTTGTTCCTCCTGACTCTCTCTGCCCCTCCTCCGTCAACCTTGCTAACTTCCTCGCAAATGCCGGGTTTGTCGCCTCCATGGCTATCTCCTTTGTTGCCTTCTCCATCACTCCCTCAAAGGACAATGGTGCCTTCCGGGTTAGGCTCATCTTGAAGAAGCCTTCCCTCAACCCCACCGTGAAGGCCATCTAGGATCTCCTCCTGGAAACGATCCACGTACTGAGCAAAAGACTCGTCCGCCTTCTGCTTGATCAGGAAGATGGACTCCGGGTTCTTCTTCCTCTTCTTCGAGGTCGAGAAGCGCAGCTGGAAGCTCCTGCTCAGGTCTTCGAAGCAATAAATAGAACCCGCCGGGAGTTGATGGAACCAGTCCCTGGCCTTATCCTTCAAAGTGATGGCGAAGAGGCGGCACTTGAAGGCGTCTGTCATAGGTCTGATGGAGACCGCATCTTCAAACCATTGCAGGTGTTGGAGGGGATCATCCTTCCCCACGTAGTAGGTCATCTCCGGCTCGCGGAACCCTTCTGGGACGGGTGCCGAGAGGACCAACTCGCAGAAGGGGGATCCTCTCGTCGGCGGTCTCGCCAGGTCTACTCGCGCGACTAGCCCCGCGGGCGCGACGGCACTCGCCGGGCTGGGGAAGAGCTCCCTTCCTTCCACCTCTCGCCGGCTTCCTTCCGCCGCCACTTCCTTTCCCGGTCGCCTCCCGGGTGCGTCCTCACCTATCCGCGTCGGCTCCACCCCCTCGCGGAGCGCGGGGTCCGGCACCTGGGGCGGGGGGGTCTCGCACTCCCCTCTCTGTGCGAGCTGCTTCAGCATGTCCATGATCCCTCCGATAGACAACATGAACTCTGCCCTCCCGACGTACCCCCCTGGCTCGGGGACCCCTCGTCTTCTCCTCCTGCTTCTCCCGCCATGAGGTAACCCTTCGTTCTTCCGCACAAGCTGCTGTTCCACGCTCACCGCACCAAAATGTTGGAACCAACAAGGTCGATTCCTCCTAAAGCTCGGAACTATTGGGGCAGCTCACGTTTACTCCCTTTGGATCACACTCGAGGCGAAGAACTAGACCGGAGGCTCCAGCGAGGAGGTCCCACCTCGTACCCAGAAGAGACTAAAGCTCTTCCCCTCCCTAGCCAATGCTGAGCTAGGTGCCTTAGAAGAAGTGGAAGGAAACAAGAAAGCTTGCCCTTCTAAAGCACCTTACCAGTCTATTTATAGGCCTCTGAACTGGGACTGCCAATAACCAATTTACACCGCCCTGAAATTACCAGAATATCCCTGGCTAGGTCTGCCAACAGCCAAACTCCGCTGTCCCCAAGGGCTAAATGCAGACCACCCGGGGTAAAAGGGTAAAACACCCCTGGGGCCCAAAAGGTGGGCCCGGGCGAGAGCTCCACTCCTGGAGTCCTCTCGCGCGGTGAGCTGGTCACTCGCCGGGAAAGCTTCCCGTCACGGTATTCACCTATCTGAGGCCACGCTCCACTTAGGCCATCTCGCTTAATACAGTGAACCTCACTCCATGCCCTGCCTCCTGGCACCTCTCGCCTGGTGCCTCTCGCCTGGCGCCTCTTTCCTTGTACCTCTCGCCTGGGCCCTCTCGCTCGGCTCTTGTTACCTGGGCCCTCTCGCCTGGACCCTCTCGCTCGCCTGCGAGTCCGAGGTTGTACACACGGAGTTGTACCAAGCGATAAAACTCTTTTCATTGAGAAGGGTGGTGGTGATGCACCGAGCAAAGCCATCAATCAAAACAAGAGGTGAGGAATCCATGGGATGAGAACAAGGGAACTCTCAAAAGAAACAGAAAACGCCAAGGGAGATAAGGCGAAGAAATTCTCAAACACAAGAAAGGAATCTCATCCCAAAAAAAGGAAGACTGAAGATTTCAGATCTAGGTCATGAGAAGAAAAGAAAGGGGAAACGAGGGGGGAAACTCCAAGCAAAGCCGGCAGAAAAATCCCTCGGAGAAACTGCGGAACGGAAAAGAAGGGAGCGCACAGGAGGAGGGCGGGCAGAGCGGCGCGGGAGGAGTGCGGACGGACAGTCGCGGGAGAAGCAGGAGAAGTGGCGGCCTCAAATCGGCACGGTGGAGGAAGACTGTCGCGGGAGAAGATGCAGGATCGGCGATGCGGGAGACGCCGCGGGTCGGCAATGCGGGATGCGGGTTCGGCGATGTAGGAAGCGGTTCGGAGATGAAGGATCGGGAAAGTGGGTTCCCTCTGATACCAAATTGAATGGGAGAAAAGTATATTAGTTTATTCTTCCACTATCAGGGAATATAAATAGGAGATCCGAATATAAATAAAGGTAGCCCGCAATGTGGGACTAAACCCATTCAAGAAAATACGTCAATAAACCAAAAAATACGTTAATAATGTGTAGTTCCGTAATCATCCGGATAGTATATGCAGAATAACATCAACTCCTAAATTGCTCAAGTAGTTAAATCACCGGTATTAATATAATTTACGGAACTTTTACACTTGTAGTGATATACGAACATGAAGTATTAATTTCACGAATATGGCTTCTAGTCGAATAAATCGATGTGATAGTTTGCCTTTATCAGCACATATTATCCACTAAAGAAAGCTCTTCCTCGAAAGAAGTAAGATGGTCATACTAGATCACTCAATGTTAGATATTTGAATCTTTAATTTTGTTAGAGAATATTAGAGAAACACATGTAAAAGCCCAATTTTGAGGCCCGTTTATTGGCCCACTTGGCTCCTTTTTAGTCTCACATCCTTTGTATAGGATTCTCTCTCTCTCCTCTCCTACATATTTGTACGCATACTTGTATTTCATTATTCAACAAGTATATGCAAGGTTTCCACCAATCTTCTACATGGTATCAGAGCTAATCGGTCTCTCCTTGCAGCTAGCATTTTTCTAACCGTCCGGCCTTCTCTTCTCGCGCAAGGTGCGATCTGATTTCTTTCTAACCGCTCCTTGCGGCTAGAAATCTCCTAACCGCTTCTTCCTCCTCCAAATCCCATGGCCTCCACCTCTTATCCCATCCCTGCCCTTCCCTTTTTATATACTCTCTGCTCTCCTGCCAGTCTTGCGGGTTGCTCTGCTAGCCGCCCCTGTGCTCTCCTAGCAGTTGTGATATCGCAACCGTTAGTCATGAGGTCTCTTTTCTCTTTGTTGTGGCTTGCTATTTGCCTGTCCGGTCTTCTTCGTTGTTCGCGGGCTTCTTCTTCTCCTCTTACCGATGTGCGTGCTCTTCCACAGCTTGACGCTTATCCGATGCTTTTGTCGCGCGGTTTCTCTTATTGCACGGGGCTCTCTGTTGTCCGCGCAGTCTACCCGGGTTCTTTTGTTGTTGTTCTCTCTAGCCGCTACGGCCTTGTTTTTCTCTGGCCGCTTATCCACAGCTTGTTCTCTACCCGCTGGCCCTCTGCCCGTTGTGATCTCCGCTAATAGTTGCGGTCTCATCTTAACCGTCGTGGTTTCTCTAACCGCCGCTTTGCTTGTCGGACGCTTCTCTCTTCAGTCCTGCCTCTGTCCGCTGCGGTTGTCTCTTGTCGCTACGGTTTTCTTCGAGCTTTCTACGGTTCTCTAGCCGGCCGGTCTTCTCTGAACACAGCGGTCTTGTCCCACTATCCGCTCCTCTTTTCAGCTCGCGGCTTCACTTCGGCTACTCTATCCGGGCTATCCGCCCCATGGATCACGACATTGCTGCCACTCTGCCAGCCCGTGCGGCTACTCCCGCGCCTGAACTTCATGATGAACTCTGGATTACCACCATCTCCCTTAGCGGGAAGCGGAACTTTGTGGAGTGGGTGCACTCTGTTCGTCGGGTCTTACAGACGAAAGACATTCTTCATCACTTGACTCGTGGTCCTCCTACTGAACCCACCGACGAGTGACTTCGTGATGATGGTCGAGTACAGTCATGGCTTCTCAACTCAATGGACATCGAGCCATACAGGATGGTTATGTCATCATGCAATGGCAAAAATAATGTGGGAGGAACTCGACTCCTTCTATTCTGGGAAGAACAGCCTTCAGCGCTTGTTCGACATCATCTCGGATCTTCAAAATGTTGATCTCGGGGCACCAGGTGATATGATCTCTTTTGTTGTCAAAGCCAAGACCCTTGTTGAGGCCTAGATACAGCATCAGCCCCCTACCACAGATTTGGTTACCCAACGGGCCCAGAAAAAAGCAGTCGGCATTGCAATGATAATGACCCGTATTCCTTCTCATCTGCACAGTGTTCGGGCTCAGATTCTCTCCTCATCTATCACTCCTTTATCAGATGTTTGCTCTATGCTTTTGAAAGTGACACCGCCCCCGGATGCTCATGTGACTCTCTCCGGCTCTTCTTCAGCAACCTACACATGTTCCTTCAGCTTTGGGTTCGTCAGCATGAGGGGGTCGTCACACTTCTCAGGGATGGGGACGTACTGGAAGGTCTTCCTTAAAATGCACGTATTGCGGTCGGGATGGTCACCTTGAGCCCACCTTCTATCGCAAACATGGTTTTCCTCCACATCTAGCTGCCTCTGTTACTGCTGAAACCCTCACTTCTCCTGCACAGGATTCTGCCTCTTCCACTCGTGATGACATCAATGCTTTTCGCACCCAGCTCCAACATCTCCAAGGGGTCATTACTCGCTCGTCTGGATCTGTTGCATTCATTTCCAATGAAGCTATATCCTGTCTTTCCCAGAGCCCTCACTGGATTGTTGATTCAGGCGCCACACATCATATTTCTTTGCAGCGACCTCCTCAATAATTGCTCACTGGTCATTCCAAGTTCATCACTGTGGCCAATGGTGATACCACCCCGGTGTTCGGTGTTGCTGATATATCTCTCACACCTACTCTCTCTCTCTTACTTCGGTCCTTCATGTTCCGGGATAACCCTTTAATCTGCTCTCTGTTAGTCGCCTTACACAGGAATTGAATTGTTGTTACTTTCTCACCTTCTATCTTTGTTGTGCAGGATCGACAAACACAGAATATCATTGGTAAAGGTCAGATGTATAACTGGTTCGACCTCCTGGATGTCCCACCTTCCGCTCTCTCCGTCGTTTCCTCTGTCGACTGGCATCGCCGTCTTGGGCATGATCCCCTCCAGATTCTCAAGAAAGCTCTTCTGGATGTCTCACTGCATGAGTTTACTTGTGAGTCTTGTATTTTGCGAAACAGCATCGTACTTCTTCTCATCCTACTTGTACTCGGAGTACTACTCATTTATCTTTAGTACATTCTGATATTTGGGGTTCATATAAAACCCCTAGTATTTTTTATTATCGCTACTTTATCACCTTTATTGATAATTTCTCTTGGTTGACCTGGTTGTACTTACTTCGCGATCGTGCTGAATTGACCACTATCTTTCACGCATTTATTACAAAAACACGTACTCAGTTCTCCTCAATCATGAAAATCATTCGCATTGATAATGCTCGGGAATACACTAGCAGGACATTCACTCATTTATGCATTGATTTTGGCATCATTCATCAAACATTGTGTGCGTATACGCCTCAACAGAATGGAGTGGCCGAGCGAAAGAATCATAATCTTCTTGATGTCGCTCGGTCACTCATGATTCAAATGCAGCTACCCACGCTATACTGGAACTTCGATGTGTCCACAGCATGTCACCTCATCAATCGCATGTCCTCCTCTATGCTCAACTTTCCCACTCTGTTTAGTCTTTTGTTTTCTTTACAATCCTCATTTACCTTCACGCCTCGTGTGTTTGGATGTACTTTTTACGTCCACAATCTTGATCCCCCCTCGGATAAGTTTGCCCCCTAGTGCCAGCAAGTGTATGTTTGTGGGATACTCTCGGACTCAAAAAGGCTATGTATGTTACTCTTCCACTACCGACAAAGTGGTCGTCTCGACCGATGTCACCTTTCTTGAAGACCAACCATTTCATGCTTCACCTTCAGGTCCTCCTCCCTTCCCACTCATACCTCGTCCTACCTTTCCCGTCACGTCTTCTTTACCGCCCCTCCTTCCCACTCCTCTCCCGGCACCAGTTCCACCTAAACCACCCCTTCGTGTATACACTCATCATAAACTAACATCTGGAGCCCTACAACAGCTACCTTCTACCAGTGCTATCTCGTGGCACGACGATCCAGCATCAACGTCTACTGCTCATCCACTGGCAAACTATGTATCTTTGCATCGCCTCTCTCCACCACTCCTCAAGTTTGCTCTCTCTCTATCCTCCATCTTTATACCTAACTCTGTGCAGGAGCCTCTTCTTCACCCAAGGTGGTGTGCAGCTATGGATGAGGAAATGACAGTTCTTTGGTCTAACCATACTTGGGATCTGGTCCATCTTCCTCCAGGACAACCCTGTGTCAGCTGTAAGTGATTTTTGCAGTCAAACATGCTCCAGACGGGACAGTTGAACGTCTCAAATCCCGGTTGTGGCTCGGGGGTTCACACAATAACAAGACCTTGATTATGATGAAACTTTCTCCCCCCGTCGTCATGTTAAACTTTGTTCGAGTCCTGATATCCTTAGTTGTTTATCACAACTGGCCCCTCCATCAGCTGGATATCAAAAATGCGTTTCTGAACGATGATCTTCTCGAGACGGTGTACATGTACCAACCTCCCGAGTTTGAGACCACGGGGAAGTCTTGTGTGTGTCATCTCCGGAAATCTATTTATGGTCTCAAACAGTCTCCCAGAGCTTGGTTTGACAAATTTAGTAAAGCCGTTCGCGAAATTGGATTCAAGAGGAGCTCGGCTGAGTTTTCTCTTTTCACTCGTCATCAATCAACTGGGACTGTCATTCTCCTGGTCTATGTGGATGATATTTTGATTACTGGTGATGACTCCACAGGGATAAAACACATCAAGCAACACTTAAACTCCATTTTCCAAACAAAAGATCTGGGGAATTTTCGGTACTTCCTTAGACTAAAGGTTGCAAGAAGACCTGATGGTCTTGTCCTTTCACAACGGAAGTATTGTCTTGACCTCCTTCAAGATGCAGACTACTCAGGGTGCAAACCCGTGGAAACCCCAATGGATGTCAATCACAAGTTATGTGCTTATGGGTCTGACTCCAATTCTTTGCTTACGAAGCCTGAGTACTATCGGCGTCTTGTACGAAAACTGATATATCTGACGGTTACAAGATCTCATATCTCATTTGTTGTTGGAGTGGTCAGTCGGTTTATGCATGCTCCCCGGATCTCTCATCTTCAGGCAGTTGAACGAATCCTGAGATATTTGAAGACAGATCCTAGACAAGGGTTTGTGTATAAGTCATCCTCCTCTCTATCTCTTATTGCATATCCAGATGCGTACTATGCGGGCTCCCTTGATGATCGACGTTCCACAACAGGTTTCTGTACCTACTTTGGAGGGAACCTCATCACCTGGCGTAGCAAGAAGCAATATGTGGTTGTTCGCTTGTCTGCTGAAGCTGAGAACCGTACAATGGCAGTCATTGTATCAGAACTTACCTGCCTTGAGAGTCTTCTGGGTGATTTGGGGGTCACTCTATCCTCACCAGCAATTTTGTTTTGCGACAGTCAGGCTGCGATCAATATTGCAAAGAATCCTGTGTTCCATAAGCGGACCAAACACGTTGAAGTTGGCTGTCACTTCGTTCGGGAAAAGGTTCAATTGAAGAAGTTAGAGCTAGAGCATGTTCCTGCTTCTGGGCAAGTTGCTGACGTTCTCACCAAGGCATTACCACAATAAATGTACTATCAATTCTTTGTCCAAGCTTGGTGCCTACGACTTGTACGCTCCAGCTTGCGGGGGAGTGTTAGAGAATATTAGAGAAACACGTGTAAAAGCCCAATTGTGAGGCCCGTTTATTGGCCCACTTGGCTCTTTTGTTTAGTCTCACATCCTTTGTATAGGATTCTTTCTCTCTCTCATCTCCTATATATTTGTACTCATACTTGTATTTCATTATTCAAGAAGTATATGCAAGATTTCCACCGATCTTCTACAAATTGTAATGGGGGGATTTGTGGGTTTTGTATTTATCATATTTCATGTTCATGCAATGACATTAGACAATGATTTATTTATATGTAGTAGATATTTCTTTTATTATGTTTATTTTTGTTTTATATAGATAGTATAATTAAACATAAAAATTGTACTTAAAATATTTGTTTCAATAGAAATTCAAGTAGGTGCCTTGAATATGAGATCTTATATTTTATATGAAATATTATTCTTAGATTGTACATGCTCAATGTATTATTGCAAAATTAGATAATAATAATAATACATTAAGATTAGTATGTGAGTTGACTGATGACCGAATCTTATAGGTCATGATATTGGATATCAAGTTATCACAAGTGTACCTGTTAGAGAACACGTGTACTAAACAAACCCCCTATGTGAATACTTTGCGGTGTTGTGTCATAAATAATTCTCATAGTGACAAGGGTATAAATAATTTTTTGAACTGAAGTCATTACATTTATTACATGAAGGGAATTGTATATTGATGTCAATTAAATTCTTACTTGAGAAAGGATAATGATAATGTTGGTTATTGAGTGCATTACAAATTGTATAGGTAATTGTGAGTTATATAGATGAAATTTGTCAATCTTATATAACATGAGTGATATCTATGGCCCCCTTGATGGAGTAAAACTATAAAATACATGGTTATATTATATAGAGTAAATATATAATATTGAGATCATTTGTCTAATATAGTCTGCTCAGAGATCAAAAATAGTAAACACTGAACTATTAAGAGGTGACACTCTATGTCTCTAGTCTAGTCCAAATGTCAAGGGCAAAGAGACAAAACTACACTGAAACACTGGTTACTAATAGGTTTCCGTCAAGTTATCAACTCTTATATTACTTAGGTAGCAATGATACATTACTAGATATAGCTCAATATTTGTGATACTATGGTTGATACGCTCTACCTCAAGTGAGAGACTATTCGAGTCTGTGATTTAGAAACTATCAGAACATATATGATCGTACATTAAGAATATATGAAAATTAGATAATTGATCGTGTTGGTTTGATTTATATTAGATTTAAATAAAACAAAATCAAGAATATATTTAAATGATAAATAACTAATTAAAAATTAATTAATTGAGAATTACTATTTTCAGTTTTGAACCAAAAGGATAACTTGTCAAATCCATAATTATTTCTTTATTTTTCAGTTTTGAACTGAAATGACAACTTGCCAAACCCATAACTATCTCTCTATTGGATTTTTCAAAATCCTCTCTCTGATATAAAATGAAACATGATTTGGAAACTGCCTATGAATGTTATTTTTCAATTTTGACTGGAAATAGAGAGCGGTTTATTTTGTCTTCCGTGAAAACAGAGAGAGAATGGGAAAAGAATCTCTGCATAAATGAAACTAGTATTTCATTGCAGAGATGGACGATCATATTCCATCTATGAGACCGTTCGACAGATTGTGTTTTTTGTGTTTGTGTGGATACTTGTAGAGACGAGGAATTTGTTCTGCTTTTTAGTTCTCATAACAATTTGTTCTTCACGAAATTTGATTTCGTAGCAGGCATATGCTTCATTTTCTTGATTTGTTGTGTATCGCATGGATCCTTTCTAGTGATTTTAGTATTTTGATATGCATTTGATGTCATGGAAACCCAACATGACAATCACGAACACAATAGTTGTGAACACAACGATCATTAATGTAGTGGTCGTGAATTGTCGTTTGTGAACGCTCGACCTCTCCACTGGAACAATATCTACATTTAGGTTCAAAAAGGGGTTCTCTGCTTCAGCCGTCACAACTACTGTCATGGCATACGAGTAATCTTATGATAGTGATATCTATTTGACTGCACCTAAGAAAAAATTATCGTCAAACAGACCGTAACGTTTTCTTTCAATATGTCAATGTTTTTGAATTTGTTGTCATAATATCAGGAGGTAAAAAAGGTAGGGGTTGGATGGTGGGGGTTATCGGGGGTGTAGAAATAATAACTTGGTGGAAAAATTCCTTTTTTTCATATATTCTGAAACTTCCAATATACATGAATGAGTACAAATATATAGAAGGGGGAAGAGGAGAAAATGTCTCATTTAAGATGTAGGACTAAAATTCCTAGCTAAGAGGCTAAATGGATCATTACTAATGGGCCTTTACATATTTCCTTAAACACTCTCCCGCAAGCTGGAGCGTACAAATCATAGGCACCAAGCTTGGACAAGAATTGATAGCACAGAGGTCTTGGTAAGGCCTTGGTGAGGATGCCAGCAACGAGAACATGCATTAACTCTATCTTCTTTAATCGAACCTTCTCTCTAATGAAATGATAATCAACCTCAATGTGTTTCGTCCGTTCATGAAAAACAGGATTCTTGGCAATGTGTATGGCAGCTTGACTGTCCCAAAATAGGGTAGCCGGTGAGGAAAGCTTGACTCCTAAATCATCAAGGAGATACTCAAGCCAAGTAAGCTCGGGCACAACAGCTATCATTGAACGATACTCGGCCTCAGTGGATGAGTGAGCAACAACATATTATTTTTTGCTACGCTATGTAATGAGATGTCCACCAAAAAAAGTGCAGTATCCACTTGTGGAACGACGATCATCCAACGAATCAGCGTCACAGAATGCACTCAGAGATAAGGGAGGCAAAGAGGGCTTGTATACAAGTCCTTGTCCAAGAGCAGTCTTCAAGTATCGAAGAATGCGCTCAACTGCCTGGAGATGAGAGATACGTGACTCATGCATGAATCTACTGACAATTCCAAAAGTAAATGATATATCAGGTCATGTAACAGTGAGATATATCAGTTTTCCCACAAGACGACGATAATACTCTGTGTTCGGAAGGAGCAGATCAGAGTCTGAGGCATGAACGCAGAGCTTGTGATTGATATCCATGGGAGTGTCGGCAAACTTGCATCCAGAGTAGCCCGCATCATGAAGCAAGTCAAGACAATACTTTCTTTGAGATAACACAAGCCCATCAGGTCATCGAGCCACCTCGATACCAAGAAAGTAATGAAGGCCTTCCAGGTCATTTGTTTGAAACACAGTCGCCAGATATTGTTTGATCATATGTATTCCTGTAAAATCGTCTCCCGTAATAAGGATATCATCAACATACGCCAAGAGAATCACTGTGCCTGTTGAACGATGACGAGTAAATAACGAGAAGTCGGCTGAACTCCGAGTGAACCTAACAGTCTGACTGAATTTGTCAAATCATGACCGAAGCGACTGTTTGAGACCATAAAGTGACTTCTTCAGACAGCAGACAAGAGACTCCCTCGTGGTCTCAAACCCGGGAGGTTATTGCATATAGACGATCACCTGCAAATCGTCATTAAAAATAGCATTTTTGACATCCAACTGGTGCAACGGCTAGTGCCGATGAACAGTGAGAGAGATCAACACACGAACAGTATTGAGTTTGGCAACTGGAGAAAAAGTCTCATCATAATCTAGATCTTATTATTGAGTAAAACCACGAGCTACCATATGAGCTTTCAAACGTTGAATCATCCCATCCGGACCATATTTGATGGCACACCCACTTACAACTCACGCAAGTCTATCCAAAAGGAAAAGGGACAAGATCTCAAGTGTGGTTTGCCCAAAGAGCAGACATTTCCTTGTCCATAACAGCCCATCATCCCGGATGTTCGAGAGCCTCATGCACAGAAGTAGGGATGGTAACAGAAGATAAAGAAAGAGCAAATTGGAGAAGTTTCGGAGAGAGGCGGTGAAAGGAGACATAATCCATCATCGGGTGTGCAGTAGAACTAGTTGTCGGATCAGCAGGCTGCAAAATATAATCATAGGAGGGCATCTCCCATAGGGTAGTAGACGAAGGATGACGACGAGTATACAGTCGAATGAGAGGTGGTTTGGGTGGGAGTGGCGTGGGAAGGAGAGGTGGGTTTGGTGGGAGTGGCATGGGAAGGAGAGGTGCAAGGTTGGAAGTAACAGGAACATCAGGTCACGGAAGGGGTGGTGGAAGTAGAGAATCAGTTGGTTGAGAATGATAGGACTGGTCTTCGAGAAAGGTGACATCAGCAGAAGTAACAACATTGCGATCCTTAGAAGAGAAGCAGACATAGCCCTTCTAAGTACAGGAGTAACCAACAAACATATATTTTGGGGCACGTGGAGCAAGCTTGTTTGTGGAAGGGCCAAGATTATGAACATAGCACGCGCAACCAAACATGCAAGGGATGACTAAAAAGGTAGGTGTGGAAGGAAAAAGAAGGTTGAAGGGAACCGCAAAGATGAAAATAGAGGAAGGCATGCGGTTAATAAGAGAGCAAGCGGTAAAAACCGCGAAATTCCAATATTGTTTGGGAACATTCATTTGAAACATATGAGAGCGGATGACCTCAAGGAGATGACGAATCTTACGTTAAACAATGCCATTTTGTTGGGGGTATAGGCACACGAGATTTGATGTATGATCACAAACTCAGCACACGGGTTAGTAAACGCATGACTAGTGTATTCATGTGCATTAACAGTACGAAGAATTTTAATTGTAGTGGAGAACTGGATGCAAGTTTCAACGATAAAGGCACAAAATACACCAGACAGTTCAAAGCGATCATGAAGGTGATACAGCAATATTACGCGAGAGTAATCATCGACAAAGGTAACAAAGTAATGATAGCCAAAAACACTGGCGATTTTGTAGGGTCCCCATATATCAGAGTGAACTAGATCGAAGGAAGCAGGACTCCAAGTAGGATGGGGTGAGAACGTAGACCGGTGATGTTTGTCATAGATACAAGACTCACACATGAAATCTTGGAGAGAAACATCGGGAAGAGCTCTTCAGGGGATATTTAGAGAAGCGTGACCAAGACACCGATGTCATTCAACAGCGCTAATAGAGGACAAAGCCGTCGGAGGAGAGGGGTCAAGGATGTAGAGACCATTCGACATATGTCTTTTTCCAATGATAGACCGCGTATTGCGATCCTGCACAACACAAGAGGTAGAAGAGAATGTTAAGTAGCAATCAAGATCTTGAGTGAGACTACTAATAGAAAAAAGGTTGAAAGGAGAGACCGGAACATGAAGAGCTGAGCGAAGAGTGATGGAGGGAGTAATGTCAATGTCGGCAGAGCCAAAGATAGGAATGGTGTACCCACTCGCAACAGTAATGAACTTGGGGTGTACCGAGTCCAAGTAGCGGGATGGCTGTCGTGAGGTAATGTGATGAGAGGCCCCTGAATCCAAGATCCAGGACAAAGTATGGGTAAGACAGGAAAAATCACCATCAGAAATTGACATAACAGAGCTCGGAGAATGATCAATCATTCTTTGATGTTTCTGGATTTGGATCCGCAAGTCATCAAGGTCAGTGGGAATGCGGTTAGGAGGAGAACGTACGGCGATGAAGAGGGGCAGCTATGATCAAGCCACTGAACCAGGCATGGCAAGATCAAACACTTAGAAGAATAACCGGTCAGAAGAAGCGGTTTGGAGACTAGCCAAGATGAGCTGCGATAAGGGCAAAGGGCTTAGCTGGTGAGGTGCGGATAGACGAACACCAGTAGGTAGACTTGGAAGGCCACAGGTCACAGCAACACAGTGGCAAACGGCTAGAAGAGCAAAGGGCAGCGGCAAGAAAGAGTGCGACTAAGCAGGAACCCACGGCGAGAAGGAGAGACCGCGATTTCACCGGTAAGAAAGAAGGAAGCCGTAGCAGCAAGGACCCAGCGGCCAGAAAGACAAACTTGGTGGATACGCGGATAGGAGGCAAGCGAGACAAAGCAATCCGCGAGAACAAAAACGTGATAATCCAGTAGCCGCTACAGACAAAGAACAACCAACAAGCCTGCGAGAAAAGATAAGACCGCGCGATCACAGCACAACGGGAAGAGAAGACCTGCGAGAAGCCAGCGGCCAGAAGAAGCGGCCGAGATATGCGGTCTGGAGCAGGAGCGGGCGGCCAGGAGAGGCGACTAGGACCTGGAGGCCAGGAGAGGCGACCAGGATCTGGCAGCTAGGAATAGCGGTCAGGAGCTTGGCGATTTGGAGAGGCGACTTCAAGCTGCGAATAGCGACAAAGATGAAACCGCGGAGACTGAGGTCGCGGCAAGAGAGGTCGCAGCAGCGAACAGCAAACTGAGGAAGACAACACACCAGTAGTAGACTCACGTTGAGCTTGCTACTGGTAAAAGGTGAGCGGACCACAGGGAGATGAAGGAGGGACCCGGCAGAATCAAAGCTATAAATATGAGAAGGGGATGAAGAAGGGGGAAATGGGGGGTGGGCAAAGGAAAGCGGACGCGGTTAGAAAAGGGGAAACCGCAGCAAGAAAAGAAGTGGGAGTCACGTGAGAGAGGAATGCCGGATAGAAACAAAGGAGACCACAGGGGGTGCGGGTAGAGACACGAAAGCAGGCCGGCAGTCAGAAAAATCTTAACCGCAAGGAGGACCAGTTCGGATCTAATACCATGTAGAAATAACTTGGTGGAAAAATTCCTGTTTTTTCATATATTTTGAAACTTCCAATATACATGAATGAGTACAAATATATAGGAGGAAGAGGAGATAATGTCACATTCAAGATGTGGGATGAAAATTCCTAGCTAAGAGGCTAAATGGGCTTTTACTAATAGGCCTTTACATATTTACTTCAATAGGGGGTATATGTTATCTCTCTTTCCAAAGTAAATTTTCTGGAAAGCAGAAGAAAGGCTGTAAAAGAAATTCACCCAAACTCTACATTTTTACCTGCAGTTTCTCCAACCATTAAAACAGACAAAAAGCTGAAATAAAATCAAACCTACGACTAGAAAATGATCAATGCGGTTAAGAGGAGACTCAAAGATACCATAGCATCCTCTTTTAGGTTCAGAATATCATGTCCAACCACATCACTTTTCGACCAAATTAAGCAATTTTTGCAGTCACTTCTCTGCACCTGCAAACAAAAAGTATTTTAGTTTTTAGACAGGTATTTTTCTGAAGTTCTTATTTGAGATTATATGTTCCTCAAGGCACACAAAATACAATACAATATGAATCACAGGAAAAATCAGGTAGCAGCATAGGGAATCAATCCAAGACTAACAGCGGCCTGTTCAAGCTCAGAAATCCTGATTGCACTTGTGAAGAGTGTTGTTTACGCAAATGTTGAAAATTAGGATAATTATTGATTAGGAATTATTATAGATAAATTCAGATTTTAGGCGTTAAAATTTTGAAAAATTTTAAGAATTATTATAGATAACTCTGATTTCAGGTGTTAAAATTTTGGATAAATTTTAACAACTTCAGTATTTGAATTAAACTCCTTACAAATTCTCCCAATATCCTCGGATAGGCCTGTGAATCTCTGTAGGTGTTGTTTGGCACTATACAGAGAAAGATATTAGTGGGAGAAATTAAGAGAAAGAGAGGTAATTAAAAGGGACTTCAGTCATGTGAGCCTGGGAGTCATCTTGATAAATGGAAGATATCATGAAGAAGAATTTATAAAGATCGATAATGGTACAATTTTGAAGTGGATAGTTTCTAATGTTTGTTTAATTGTCTTTCTGTATCATCTTTTGTTAGCAGATCTCTCTTTTAATTCTCCTAAAGATTTGAGATTTCACTTTATGAGAGCTCAATATACTCGGTTTGAGGAATGACTTGTGATGAGTACTCCTTATTCCAGAATTGATTTAATACTTACTGTTTCTTGAGTGGATATGACTCCGCTTTGCCGTAGAAATGATCTCTTTCAAGGTGTAACCACGCATATTTGGGGTTTAGGATTTTTCCCTTCAACTCTTTTGTGTTTATCATATTTTCTAGCGGAAATGATTCCGCATTCAAACCGGTATCCAACATAATACTGTTTGACTAAACCGAGGAGCTCCAACTTACTGCAGATAAAACATCGTCGCCCAAGCCTTTTTCAAACGACGGTGGCCCAACTTTCACATCAAGAATCACCTGCCTGACTGAGCCTGAGACAAACTGTAGCAAAATTTATTATTTACACCAAATATGAAAGAAACTGAAAGTGCAAGGAAAGTGGAAGGGAAATGGTGAGTTAGTTACTCCCAAAGCATCATGGATAGTAGGTATTTTATGTTGTATGAATTCTTCTCCCATCTTAAAGCTTGCATCCAGTTTACTTATCTACACCAGAAACTGAAATATATCCTTTTATAAAAGCATTCATCTAGATTATAATTCAAGAAATAATAAAATATCAATCCATTTATTGTTTTCAGACTAAAGCAAATCTAACTCCTGGAATCCATTGAGGCAAGGAATACCTAACCTCCTTTGCGCTCATAAAGCCAACTCTTGTGGTAGTATTGCCTGTCATTCTCTGCAGGTCCCTGCCTGTCATGTAAGAGTTAGGCGGTTTGTAGAAAGAATTACAGAATAACTTTCAGGAGATTTATAATGCATGAAATGTTCACTAAGGATGTGTTTACTTGAGTAAAGGTTTTATAGGAACTGGAAAACTGACACTTTGAAGATGTACACTACAGAAATTGAACCTGAAAAGGGTTTTGGCTGTGTTACGGAGAATAATGTCATGTTTGGGAGAGCGGTGGTGATTGAGAATCGTAGATAGCATTTGGTAGGTGTGTCGCAAATGCTATTTTCCAAAAAAATGATATTTTTAGGCCAAAATACCACCACAGTGATGGAAGTGTGGTCAAAATTTAGCAGTCATGAACGCCCAAACATTAGAAAATGGAATTTTGGCCAAAAATAATAGTAATGAAAGTTCCAAAAGCAGGTAAACTACGCTGCTCAAATGCCATAACTTCCCCAAACAGAACATAAATATTGCAATGACCTAAGCCAAATAAAAGTGATTTTCCAACTTCAATGACTGAATAAAGAAATTAGATTTGTCCCAAATCCACTTCTCCAAGATCAAGTATTAAGCAAGTAATCCCTCATCTTTACTATGAGTCTGAAATATTAGAGATTATAGCTGACAGAACTCTTGAAGAAGAGGAAAAGAAGTTTTGCTGCACATTGTCAGGAAAGAAATAACGGAATGTTTAAAGCTAGAGAATTCTATATGACCCTATTTAGGGTTACAAATCTATCTTCATTAGATTCTTACGCTCAAAAGTGTTACAAATATTTTAACCGTGTAACCAAAAATACCTTTATTGCCATCTAGATGCCATATTTTGTGAATAAAACCATCTTCACTTCTGGGGGAGTCCTCACCAGCACAGGAAGTAAGTTCCCTACCTATTACTCTACCATATTACCCTCATATTCCTTCTACCACTTCTCCTATTGAACCCAGTGGGAGAAATCTACTCAAGAGCCCTTATAGGTTTACACTAAGGCTTTGTTCGTTTCGATGGAATTGAGATTTTGAAATTGACATTCAATTGCCAATTCCAATTGTGACTGTTCAGTGGCCATAAAATTACCTTGGAATTGGAATTTGTTTCAATTCCCATGGGAATTCATTATAGAAGAAACACGGCTCCCTCAATTCTTACCTCACGAGTTCTTCATTCGTGATTCACACCCCTACCAGCGCGTCCCCAACTCTCTCAAAAAAACATCAACGCAAATTATGTTGTTCGCCCAGGACCGCATATTTCGCCGAAGAGTGAATTTTTCAACGGGGCGCACATTTTTCTCCCCGGGATCGTATTTTTTGCCCGGGCGCGCAATTTTCCGCAGGGGTGAGCATTTTTTGCCCGGGCGCGCAATTTTCGCCCGGGCGCGCATTTATCCCCAGGGCATGATTTTTTCGCTCGGGAGCGAATTTTTCTCCTGTACGCGAATTTTTCGCATGGGCGTGATTTTTTTGCCCGGACGCGGATTTTTCGCCCGAGCGCGAATTTTTCGCCCGAACGCGGATTTTTAGCCCGGACGCGGATTTTTTGCCCGAACAAGCATTTTTCGCCCGGGCGAGCATTTTCCACCCGGGAGCGCATTTTTTCGCCAGTGCACGTTTTTTTAGCCCGGGAACTAATTTCTCGCCCGGCCGCAAATTTTCTGCCCGACCGCAAATTTTCTGCCCGGGCCGCATTTTTGGCCAGTGCACGTTTTTGTCGCCCGGGAACTAATATTTCGCCCTGCCGCAAATTTTTCACCCGGGAACTAATTTTCAGCCAATGCGCATTTTCCGCCCGGGCGCGCATTTTCCGCCCGGGCGCGCATTTTCCGCCCGGGCGCGCATTTTCCGCCCGGGCGCGCATTTTCCGCCCGGGCGCGCATTTTCCGCCCGGGCGCGCATTTTCCGCCCGGGCGCGCATTTTCCGCCCGGGCGCGCATTTTCCGCCCGGGCGCGCATTTTCCGCCCGGGCGCGCATTTTCCGCCCGGGCGCGCATTTTCCGCCCGGGCGCGCATTTTCCGCCCGGGCGCGCATTTTCCGCCCGGGCGCGCATTTTCCGCCCGGGCGCGCATTTCCGCCCGGGCACGCATTTTTCGCGCGGGAGCGTATTTTTGACCCGGGCGCACATTATTTCGCCAGTGCATGTTTCTTTCGCCCGGGAACTAATTTTCTGTCTGAGCGCGCATTTTTCGCTGGGCGTGCATTTTTCGACCGAGCGCGCATTTTTCGACCGAGAGAGAATTTTTCGACCGGGCGCAAATTTTTCGACAAGGCACGAATTTTTCTCCCAGGTCGCACATTTTTTCCCGGGCACGCATTTTTCGCCCGGGATCACAATTTTTGGCTGGGGGATCATTTTTCGGCCGGTAACGTATTTTTCGGTCGGGCGCATTTTTCGCTTGGACGCAAATTTTTCGCCCGAACGTGAAATTTTTCGACCGGGCTGGCATTTTTCGGCTCGTGAGGGTATATTTTGACCGGCCGCAAATTTTTCGCTCGGGCACGAATTGTTCTCCCAGACGCGAATTTTTTGCCCTAATGCGATCTTATTTGCCCGGACGCCCATTTTTAGCCCGAGTGCGCATTTTTCACCCGGGGGCGCATTTTTCACCCGGGCGCGCATTTTTCGGTCGGGCGCGCATTTTTCCTCCCGAGCGCCCATTTTTCGCCCGGACGTGCATTTTTCGCCCCGGGGCCGCATTTTTTGTCTGGGCACGCATTTTCGCTTCGACGCGCATTTTCGTCCGGGCGCGCAACTTTTGCCCGGACGCGAATTTTTTGCCCGGGCGCAAATTTATCGTCGGGAGCGAATTTTTCGCCCGGACGCAAATTTTTTGCCCATAAGAGAATTTTTCACCAGGGTGCAAATTTTTCGCCAGTGCGCACATTTTCCGGTCGGCGCTAATTTTTTGCCCGATCCCGAATTTTTCGTCCGGGCGCGTTTTTTTTGCCCGGGTGCGCATTTTTCGACCGGCGGGTGCGAATTTTTCGCATTGGCGCATATTTTTGCCAAACGACAAAATTGCGCACGTGGATGAAAAAATGCGCACTCGGGCGAAAAATGCGCGTCCGGGCAAAAAAATCCGCGGTCGGACAAAAACTGTGCGCCCTACAAAAAATGCGCGCCCGGGCGAAAAATGCGCGCTCAGACGGAAAAATTCTAATATGTAGCGGAATAGTGGAATTACTAATTCTAACTCCCGTGACAGAATTCTTTTATTTAGCCGAACTGCAGAATTGGAATTGACTTCAATTCCAATTTCTGTGGGAATTGGAATTGAAGTCAATTTCAATTCTTACATCTCAATTCCTGCGAAACGAACGGAGCCTAAGAGAAACAAGGGTATAAACACTTAGGCTCATCCCATGATACTAGAGTTGGCATCGGATCCATCTCCAAAGTCTATTGCTCTCCCTATTGCTCATGGAAAAGGTATTTGAACTATGGTATCTAGAAGTAAAACTTGAGGAAATGCGAGCTCTTGAAAAAAGGCTGCATGTGAGATCTGGTGCATCTTCCACAATGGAAGACTATTGTTGGGTGTAAGTGTGTTTTCTCTGCCAAGCAGAACTTCCAAGGATTTGTTGAGAGATATAAGGCAAGAGGGCCGGCTAGAGGATATACCTAAACCATTAGAATTGACTTATTAGGAAACTTTCGCTCTTGTGGCAAAGATGAATTTTATAAGGCTCATACTCTCATATGTTGTCTGTAAAGGATGGGACTTTAGCTAGTAAGTGAAGAGTGTTTTTCATGGGGACTTAGAAGGGAGGTATATATGTCTCTACCGCCTGGGCTTGTTCCTGAGAAAATAGAAAGGAAAGATTGCAGGATGAAGAAAGCATTAAATGGTCTTAGATAGTCTCCTAGAGCCTGATTTGGGAGATTTTACAGAGCTACAACATCCTTTGGTTACAATCCAAGTAATGATGAACATACACTGTTCATTAAATGCAGGGACGGTAAATTGAATGTTATCGTCTATGCAGATAATATTGTTATAAGAGGATATGATATGGATGAGATTCATACACTGAAGGGAAGGCTGGCAAGGGAGTTTGGGGTGAAAGATTTGAAAAATCTCAAGTACTTTCTAGGCATTGAAGTTGTAAGATCAAAGCATGAGATTTTCATCTCACAAATGAGTGCATTATTGAAGTGATTGAGATATCAGGGATAAATGGGTATAGAGTTGCTGTCTTGCTGACACCCCGATTGAAGCCAACAACAAATTAGGAAGGGATGACGGAGAATGCATTAAGGACATCACTAGATTTAAAAGACTAGTAGGGAAGCTTTCCTATTTATCTCATGCACTCACCAAAGACTTATCATTTGTATGTTGCCAAAATAATCCTAAGATACCTCAAGACCACTCCAGAAAGTGGCATCCTGTTCTCATCCTATCATGAATTAAAAATTGATGTTTATAAAGATGCAGATTGGGCTAGTTCGGCTGATGACCGAAGATCCACATCAGAAAAACTGTTCTCTATTTGGTGGGAATTTTGTCGCCTAGATAAGGAAAAAAACATGTAGTCGCTTGATCAAGTGTTAACGCAGAGTTTAGAGTCAAGGCTCACAAAATTTGTGAAGACTTATGGATATGCTTCATAACAAGTGATCTTGGCCTTGCTAAAGAAGATCATATTTAACCATGCTGTGACAACAGGTAGTCATCAACATTACACACAATCATGGAATCCGGCGAGGAGAAGGCCGACAGAGGTGAGGGAGAAGAGGGGGGTTAGGGTTGAGAGGAAAGCCTTAGGGAGCAGCCCTAGTTTTTATTCATCCAAGAAAAATCAAAACGAGTATAACGCAACCCCTTATAGGTGTTGGGAGAGGATAACGAAAAAATAGTGAAAATAATAATAAAGCGTACATATAATGAAAATAACATAATAATTGCAAATAAAATGAGCATGTCGGCAATGCATCTTCGGTCTCTCCTCCTCTAGATGGACCCATCATTGTTTCCCATCGTGTGCGGACCCGGCACGGTGTCTCGTCGGCGTGTGTGTGTCTGGTCAGCATGCGCGACTGTAACAATGTCCTCGTCTGGGAAATATGTCTTGTCCCCAAGCAATAATCGGAGTGGAGGCGGCAGAAGTGATCTTGGGATAGCCCTGTGGCTTCGGATTCCAGACGGTATGACCCAGTAACAGGGACCTCCTGCGAACCAGAGCCCCCATGAAGGTGGTAGTGGGGAATAAGTAGCTTTGTTGGGTAGTTTGGTGCCAACCGCCGTCTTTCTTCCAGACCATAGAAGGCTGGGATGGTGGCAATTCTGTCGGAGGCTGGATGACGTCGGTGAGCCCATTAGAAAGTTCTTGGTGGTCCATCGGAAAAGGAAAAGGCACAATGGACGGGCCCGAGAGGTCCCACAGCCCCGCGGAGAGGCCGACGTTCGTGGTCCGCTGGATCGTGCAGAGAGAGATCAAAGAGCATAGGAGGGCGGAGTCACTGTCGAGGTGACATGGTTGTCCCTCGTGTAGGAATTGCATGGACATAGTCTCCCAAATTGATGCATACATCGTCGAGCGTGCAGAGTCAAGCCACTCCCAGAATGGCGCCGAGACCGGCTAAGCCGAATGTGTAGAAGTCTGTGGTCACGACACAGGACCCCACAGAGAGAGACGACAGTGCAACAGACCTGAGTCGGCAGGTGGAGCCCATTGCCATACGGACTGCAACATCCGCGGAAGGAACCAAGGAAAGACGGAATTGCTGCACCAGGTGCTCAGAGATGAGGTTATGGCTTGCGCCGCTGTTCACCATGATGATGATTGAGCAATCCCGCAGTGTGCCCGAGAGCAATCGCAAGACCTCATGTTTGCACTTTAAATAAATTCTCTTTATGGAAATTCTGAATCAAATTGCATATGAACTCTATCAATGAAGATATATTTGACTATATTTTGATAGGTCATGTGATCCAATCAAAGTTGGACTTTACTGGAAAATTTGTGTCACCTACTGAGGCTGAATGGACAGAAACCGACAAAAAAGTCAGATCCAATAATATTGAAGCCATAAACATTTTGGTATCAACAATCTTTGATGGCATCTTCCAGAAAATGACTCATCGTGCATCTGCAAAAAAATCTGGAACTCCCTTACCAGATTAGTAGAAGGCCTTACTGATGAAAGGATAGATAAGAGATCCACTTCAATTTCTCAATAGTGCACTGAGGACACAAAGGACAAGGCCGGGAAGGCTCATGAAAAGAGCATTGATTCAAAGAAGAAGGGCGAAGATTTCATTGTTGGAACCAGGAGCCGAAGTGAAGAAAGCTCCTCCAGCTCAAATGATGAGGAAGAGGCTGAGGAATTTTAAATCAACAATATGGCTCTCAAAGACTCAGACAACAAAGAAATTAATGAAGAAGATCAGGTAAAAGAGGTACAATGTTTTGATACTGTTATGATTACACTTCACCTGAATTCAGAATTGACTTTGAAGTTCTTTTTCATGATCATCTCAAGGTAGTAAAGAAAATCAAAGATCTCAAGGAAGAGTTGGCATCCCTCAATCAAAAAAATGATGAATGATACCGCTAGAATTGAAAATCGAGATCTTAAAGTACAAAATTCTAAACTTGAAAGGGAAATTGATTCCCTAAAAAATGATGTTGTTAAGTTGAATAATCAACTTACCAAAGCAAAGAAATTTGAAAATTACTCGAACGATAAAAAAAACAAAATAAAAGACATCTCTGAAAAACCTAACAATAAGGTGTAAGAATCTAGGACTAGGAGTTAATCCATCCATGCAAGAGGGCCCTTCAAATATTCTTACTTGGAAGAGCCCAATGGCATTTGTCAATTGTAAAGGAAAAGCCTATATGTTTCCAGATCAAGATGTTTCATTAATATCTGAAGCTAATAAAACAAATATTAATGATGATGGTCCAAGAAGCATCTCATCTCCTTCACCTAAACAAGGAGTTCTTAGGAAGCATGCTAGTGCAAAGAATTCAGCTAACAAGAAGCCCAGGAAGAAGCCAGTAGAACAAAGAAACTAGCAAGAAACGTTGAACAATATTCGATCTCACGATATAAAGTCGAATACTTGTCAACATCACCATGAAAATGTTACGGATCGGTTTCGGATCATTCGTCGTTTATCATATTATATGTTGTATGGAGTTCGTATTAAGAGTCAAGTCTTATTATATTAATAGGAAGTGTATTTTTAATATTTTATGCGTCATCATGTAATTACGGGTTTGCCACCCGGAGATTCTATAATTAGACCCTTAGAGTCTTGTATCATTTTATCAATGAATGAAGTTCTAATTCTTGTCCCATTGTTGTGAGATCTTGGTGGCTCTCTCCTCTAACGAGCAACCTCGCTGAGGCAGTCGTGATTAAGGTTCCGTTGTATCCTCCACCACCATCACCACCGCCTCCGACCACTACTCTGGCCTGTCCTCCGACAACTACTTTGGCCTCTCCTCCGACAACATTCTAAGACCCATAACATCTGGTATAAGTGGGAGGTTTCGATCCTCCGACCCGTGGGTTATGATGATACAAGACTCTAAGAGTCCATTTATAGAACCCCCGGGTGGCAAACCTGTAATTACATGATAACGCATAAAATATTAAAATACACTTCCTATTAACATAATAAGACTTGACTCCTAATACGAACTCCATACTGTTGAAACCGAGAATCGGTCTCTTGTGGAGTTCACCCTTGGGTAAGGGGTGGTCGCGCACCTACTTCGCTGCTGCAAGAAAATAACAAGGAAAAGAGAGCAAAGGACTAGACCAAAGGCCCGGCGCGGAGGTCACACCACACACCCGGAAGATCACTGAGCGCTTCCCCTCCTTAGCCAAATGTCGGGCTAAGGTACCTCAGAAAGCGCTGGAGGACTGGGAGATGAGTAAGCATGCCTTTCTGAGGTACCCCTTAGGTCCTATTTATAGGATTCTGAAGGTGATCTGCAAATAACTAACATTTGCTGTCCTGAAATTACTAAAAACTCCTCGGGCTGACCTGCCAACAGCCAAACTCCGCTATTCTGAACAGCTATATGCAGCCCACCTCGGTCTGCCAAGTGCGAGACTCCGCTGTTTTGACTGGCTAAGGGCAGGCCAATGGGGCAAAATGGTAAGAAACCCCCCCCCCCCCCCACTGAGGACTGGGCGAGTAGCCCTTCAATGCCTCTACTCGGCGGGAGGCGCGGGTCGGGGCTGGCTCACCTAGGGGGACGCAGGTTAGAGACGGCCCGCCTGGGAAGGCGCGGGCCGACCCGTCTAGGAGAGGCGGGCAGGGCTGACCCGCCAAAATAGGCGCGGGCCGGAGGCTGACCCGCCTGGGAGGGCGTGGGTCAGAGGGTGGCCCGCCTAGGAGGGCGCGGGCCGACCCGCCTAGGAGAGGCGGGTAGGGCTGGCCCGCCGAATAGGCGGGGATCGGGGACTGACCCGCCTGGGAGGGTGCGGGCCAGGCTGGCCCGCTTGGGCAACCCTTAGATGCGCGGGCCAGGGGCGACCCGCCTGCTTGCCTGAGTCCCTTCGGCGAACACGGGGTTGTACACAATCCCCGCTCTTTGCGAGCTTTGCAAAAGGCTCGGAAAGAAACATCCAACTCTCACGTGTTCGGCGAAAACCCTGCTGAGCTGGAGGGAATCTTTTGGCGGGGCCCACCTTCTCGCTATAAATAAGCTGTCGGGCCTCTAGGATAACTCCTCTTCTTTGCCCCCTTTCGCGATCTATAGTCGATAGATGTCTATGTCTGAGGAGATGCGGGCTCGTTTGGCGACTGCGAGGGAGGGTGCCCGGGATGCGGCTCTCGAAGCCGCCCCGTGGATGGTGCGCGGGTCGTCTGGCCCCCTTTTCAAGCCAAAGAAAGCAAAGGTCGTCCGGCGGTCTTTAGGGTGCGATGATCCCGCCTCCAGCTCGGCCGGTGGTGTCGAGGTCATCCCTGAGGTATATACGTTTCTCCTACTCGATCCGCCGCCCTACTTCTTGACTTTCCTTTCCTTTTGGTAGGAGATGCCTCGGGGAGATAGGGCAGACGAGGGAGGTCCCGGGCGCTCTGCCCTGGTGGTGGCCGATCGGGTCGCTAATCCCTTGCCACAGGAGCCTATCCCTCCTGCGGCGCCTCCGTCGCCAAGGCCCCACGGCCTGGGGAAACCCTTCATTACTCTTGGAGGTGAACCCTTCCAGGGTCGGCCGGGCACCTCTCGGCCTGCTGAGGGTGGGAGCGACGTGCCGACACCAAGTGAATCCTCTGGCTTTAGCCCGCTTACTGCTGCCGCTTCTTCTGACCTTGCTTCTGCAGGCTATAATGCGATTTCCTCTTCCGACGCTAAGATGAGCGAAGGGTACTCGCCTCCCCCCGACACGGACCGCATCTCGGAATACCTGGGAGACCCGTTTGATGCCGAGAAGATGAAGACGCAAGTAACGCGGCTGTTCCAAAAGCACACGCTGCTGCTACGAGAGGTCTTGGACAGAGTGGAGAAGGACAAGGCTGAGACGGAGGAGCGACTCGAGGCTTTGGAAAGAGCGAGAGGTCTATCTGACGAGGACGAGGCGACCTCTCCGGGTGTACACATCACGCGAGCCGAGGGGCGACTCAGGCTTGCCTCGGAGCAGATTGATCGGACCTAGTGGGAGCCGTCGGCGGTCCGCGAGTATCACTACCCTCGCGTACCGCCCCGAACAAACACGGGGAGGGGAGGTAGGTGGAAATGGATCCCGCATTGAGTTTTTTCCCGCCCCTCGCCGGTTGTGATCTGCCGGGTCCGAATCGCCTCCGCATGCAGCGGCCGAAACGCTCAGGGTGTTAATCTCTTTGCTTCGGATAGTCTAAACATTTGTAATAATTCAGGATAACTTTCGCCCGCCACGGGCGAGTATTTACTGCAATTTTCTTTTGGTTGTGTTATCGTTCCGATCTCCGCGGGATGTGCGGGCGAGATGCTCTGGCTCGGCCGGCTTTCCTTCGGGCGAGCTCGGCCTTGTCGAGTCGCCTTGTCGGGCCCTTGTTATTTAGCACTGGCGAAGGCGAACCGGCTGCTCGCGGGTCGCGCGACAGGTGACTCGCGCGCGGGTCAGAGTTAGCCCGTATTGCGGCCGCTCTTCGATTATGCGGGCGCGAGTGCGGGCGTTTCGCGACCGACTGACGGGTTGGCGAGGACCCGGATTGGGTTCGGAAGTCGAAACGTCAGGGTCATATTGCTATCCGCACTTTTCCCGCCAAAAGGGGCTTTTTCCCGCCCTCTCTCATTCTATAAATAGGCCCTGCCGGCCCTCCTCACCTACCGCATTTAAGATTTCTTCCTCCTCCTAGCTCTTTGTGAGAAACCCCCTGTCCCGCTCGGCAAGATTACTGCAGGATGGGTGGTGGCAGTGGCGTGGCGGAGGGGAGGAGCAAATGTGCTTGGACCTTCTCCGAGCACGATTTCCCTCTCGCCGTCCTTACCGAGAGGGAATTTGTAGACACAGTCAGCCACTTTGACCCGCCCGGTTTCGAAGCGAGACGGCCCGGGAAGGAGGAGCGGATAAACGAACTTTTCGCTGGCGAGCTCGCGTTCCCCACGGCCCACTTCGAGGCGGGCCTCCGGCTACCCTATGGCCGGAAGTCCGCCAGATCTTCAAGTACCATGGTCCCAGGGCAGATGACCCCGAACTCCGTTGCAGTGATCGTCGGGTTCGCCTGCTTCCTGCGAGAGGAGAAGATTGAGTTCAGCCTCGCGGTATTCCGCAAGCTGTTCTCTTTCCGGGCGAATAAAGACGGGACTGCCTGCTTCGCCAGCAGCCACGTGAAGGTGCGGAAGACCGTCAACAAGAGCCACAACTGGCTCAAGAAGTTTATCTTCGTCAAGGGGGACTTCGGCAACGTCCCTTTTTCGCCGATCCAACTCAGCGAGGCGAGCTACCGCCCCCCGGCCCTAGGGGGCCACGAAGCGGGGTTGTTCGGGCTCTTCGCTGGGAAGAACTTCGAGTGGCGTACCTCCGCAGAAACCTGGACGACCTCGTCCCCGTCCCGCCCGGTGAAGTTAAGCGGTTCACCCATCTACGCGTCCTTGATTTCGCTGAATATTCTCTAAGTTCCACGTTCTTGCAGGCGAGCGTGACATTCCTATCCACCCGCCTTATGAGAGTGCGCGACTCGCCGCTGGCGAGCTGGCGCGGGCCGAGGCGGCTTCCACCGCCCATCGTGAGCTCTCGACCCCTGTTCCCGCGAAGCGGCCCAGTCGCGAGCAGCCCCAGGATCCTCCACCGCCCAAGAAATCGAAGAAGGCGGGTAGTTCACCTCCCCCGACTCGCGACAAGGGCAAGGCCCCCGCGAGCCAGCCGTCCACCGCTCCCGTCCACGCGGCCTCTCAGGCCATCAGATCTTCTGGCGGAGAGGCAGGCACATCGCAGCCGGCGGAGGAGGTTAAGCCCGCCGGGAAGACAACTCCCCGGGGTCACCACAACTTTGGTTACGGTGAGGGGCCCGCGGAGGAGACCGGAGTCCCGCTGCTCCAATGGGACAAGGAGACCAACTGGGTCTACATATCCTCGCTGCTGCCGATCTGGTTGGAGGACGACTCCAGCAGCGGGGACGCTTACAACCTCGCCTTCGGCGTCTACGGGCGAGAGTACGCCGCCGTTTACGACGAGGAGGCGACGCGGGTGCTGATTTATGAAAGCGCGCGGGCCCAGTTTCGCAGGCTCGAGCTGGCCCATATGGTTGGCCAGCGGTGTCTTCGGATGGACAAGAGCGCCTCATCCCTCACCAAGCTGATCGACGAGAAAGTGGCGGCCCGCAAACTTGCTCAAGAGGAGGCGGACGAACAGCGGAAGCGGGCCGATGCGGCGGAGGCCGCTCTCGCTCAGTACCTAGGCGGAGCGGTAGGTTCCTCAACTTGTCTCAGACTTTCCTCCCTTCCGCGCGACTTAACTCGGTTGTTCTTCCTTTCACAGGACGCGGCGACGGCCAGCCGACTGGGCACTGAGATCGCCACCCTTCAACAGGAGAAGCAGGCGCTTCAGGGGCGGGTGGATGCATTGGAGGTTGTTGTAGCCGCCCCGCCGCCATCTACAAGCGGCTGCCAGCTCGCTCATTACAGCGATCACGAGATCGAGGTGATGATGCAGAAGAACGCGGCTGGCGCGGCGAAGTACACTTTCCAGACGCTGCAGCGGGCCAACCTCATTAAGGACGACGGTGCCCAGCTTCTGGCGAGCGAGGTGGTACCGGAGCTGTTCCTTCCGGTACCGGAGCCGGGCGACGGGTCCTACCACCGTGTATAAGGGCCCGCCGCTCAGTGCTCGCCTCGCCGGGAGCTTGCATTCGTCCCGCTTTTGTCGTGGCGGTGACGCGGGCCGGAGCGGAGGTCTCTTGTAATAGTTTTACCTCTTCTGATTTCCCCAATGTATAAAACTCTTTTGATTTGAAACGCAAATATCTTTATTTCTCGCATTCGCCCCTTGATTCTCACACTTGTTATGATTTCTTTTATCCTTGAATGTTCTCTTGGACGTTGCGGCGGTGAGCGAGCGAGTGAGGTCGTCCGCTCGTTTTAGACTCTGAACTTAGGCTTAGGAGCGAGGGGTAAGTTGGATAGCCGCGATGCGAGGGAGCGACTCGCCTACTCCATCCGGGCTCGCTACCCCCATTCGCGTCATTGGGTGGGCGAGAAAACCCTGGCGTGCGTTTGGAATTTGTGCGGCCCGGCTTTCTGGGGGGCTTGGCGCGGCCAGCTTGTCGCCGCCTGGACCCCTTCCCTGGGGCCCGCCGATCTCTAGGCCGGGTCCGGCTTTCCTGGCTCGCCATCGTGCCGAGATCCCTTCGTCGACCCGCCGATCCATTCGTGGCGAGGGCGGCTAGCTCCTTCCCTTATACGCTGCTCCTGCCGAGATCCCCCGCCCACGTCGGTCAGTGGGGGTCAGAGCGGGGCTCCCGGGGTCTGCTCAGGGTTTGGGATGGACTCCTTCGAGTGACATCCAGCCCTGCCAGCTTGATGGGAACCTGGCAGCGGGACCTGTTCGGGGTCTGAGGCAGACTCCTCCGAGTAACATCCAGCCCTGCCAGCTTGATGGGAGTCTGGCAGCAGAATCTGCTCGGGGTCTAAGGCAGACTCCTCCGAGTGACATCCAGCCCTGCCAGCTTGATGGGAGCCTGCCAGCGGGATCTGCTCGGATTCTGAGGCGGACTCCTCCGAGTGACATCCAGCCCTGCCAGCTTGATGGGAGCCTGGCGGCGGGATCTGCTCGGGATCTGAGGCAGACTCCTCCGAGTGACATCCAGCCCTGCCAGCTTGATGGGAGTCTGGCAGCGGGATCTGCTTGGGGTCTGAGGTAGACTCCTCCGAGTGACATCCAGCCCTGCCAGCTTGATGGGAGCCTGGCAGCGGGATCTGCTCGGGGTCTGAGGCGGACTCCTCCGAGTGATATCCAGCCCTACCAGCTTGATGGGAGTCTGGCAGCGGGATCTGCTCGGGGTCTAAGGCAGACTCGCATTTGCGCTTTTCATCGTCAGGGCACAAGTTCATCAACAGAAGCTTTATTAGAAACTGAAACGACATTTACATGACTCAGGGGAAATAACGTTTTAAGTCATCACCACTCCAGGTGAGACTTAGGGTCTCGCCCTCCACATTCCGGAGGCGGTACCCTCCTGACTTCAATGCCTCCTGTACAATGTATGGTCCCTCCCAGTTGGGATTGAGCTTCACCACGGTGGCTGACCTCCCCGCGGCATCCACTTTTCTTAAGACCAAGTCCCCTTCCGCGAATTGTTTGACCCTGACATGCTTGTCAAAGTATTTGGCCATTCTTCTCTTTGTTTCCTCTTGCCTGACGGCAGAGAGGTCTCGCAGCTCCTCAACCATGTCGAGTGAGAGCCGCAGCTCCTCCTCATTCTCGGCCCACCATTCCTCTCTGCCCTCTCCGGCCTCGACCACCCGAGGGGTTCGAACCTCGAACTCTATCAGAAGTACCGCCTCGCACCCATGGGAGAGTTTAAAAGGAGTCTCTCCTGTCGCCGTATTGAGTGTGGTTCTAAGGGCCCAGAGGACCGAAGGGAGCTGCTCCACCCAGCTTCCTCTCAGATTCTCTACCTTCTTTTTGAGGAGGTTAACAATGATCTTGTTCGCCGCCTCCACCTTCCCGTTGCTCCTGGGGTGATGAATCGAGGCGAACCTAAGATCGATCCCGAGCTTTCCGCAGAAGCTAATGAACTCGGCGCTGGCGAACTGAGGACCGTTGTCCATGACAATGGCCTGAGGCAACCCGTGACGGCAGATAATCTCCCCCCATACGAAGTTCCTGATGACCTGGGAGGTTACCTTGGCCAACGCCTTAACTTTCAGGCACTTAGAGAAATAATCAAGCATCACGAGCAGGAACATTCTCTGGCCGCTGGTCTGGGGGAAGGGCCCAACCAAGTCCATTCCCCAGATTGCAAATGGTCAGGGGGTTGTGATACTCCTGAGGCGTTGGGCCGGTTGTAGCTGGAGGGGGCGAACAGTTGGCACTTATGACATTCCTTCGTGAACTTCGCCGCGTCTCGGCTCAGGGTCGGCCAAAAATATCCCTGCCTGATGATCCGACCTTCCAAAGTTCGACTCCCGGAATGGCTCCCGCACTCCCCGGGGTGAATTTGCTCCAAGATCCTCGAGACCTCCCTCTCGGTCACGCAGCGTGCCAACATCCCGGAGAGGGTCTTTCGGTATAGCTGGCCGTCTCGTATGATATAGTATGCCGACTTGTACTTGAGTCTCTTCCTGTCCATCCCCTCAGGATACTCCCCAGCGGACAAGTACGTTGAGAAGGGATCCATCCACGAGGGGTGTTGTTCCACCTTCATCAGTTCCCCCTCTTCAATGGATGGGCGGAAGAGATCTGTGAGGGTACCCCCCCACCCGGGGGCCATGCTTTGCCATCTGATCTACCTGCTCGCTCTCTTCCCTGGGCACGTATCGAATGGAAAAAGTCTGGAAGGTACCGATGACTCCCTTTACTTTTGCCAAGTAGAGCTGCGGAGTCGGCTCACTCGCCTCGAACTCCCCGTTAATCTGGGAAGCCACCACCATGGAGTCAGTGAGGACCTCCACATCATTCACCCCTAGTTCCCTGGACAAACGTAGACCCGCAATCACGGCTTCGTACTCAGCTTGATTGTTGGTGATGGGGAAATGTATCACCACTGTCTGCTCGATCCTCGTTCCCTGGGGGCTTTCCAAGATGACCCCCGCCCCAAGGGAATGCCTCCACGAGGCACCGTCCACTATGACCTTCCAAGGAACCGGGCGAGTGAGTTCCTCCTCCGCCACCTCGATCACATAGTCAGCCAGGAAGTCGGTCATGGCTTGGGCCTTGATCGAGAGGCGAGGGACGAAGGAGACGTCGAACTCGCTCAATTCTACCGACCACTTAGCTAATCTGCCCGAATGCTCCACCCCCTCGAAGATGTTGCGGAGGGGGTGGTCAGTCACCACTCGGATCGAGTGTGCCTGGAAGTAAGGCCGGAGCCTCCGGGCCGAGATGATTAGAGCGAAGGTCAGCATCTCCAGAATAGGGTAGCGGAGCTCGGTCTTACTCAACACCCTGCTCACATAGTAGATTGGGAGTTGCTTCTTCCCCTCTTCCCGAACTAAAACAGAGCTCAGGGCCTCCGACCCGACCCCTAGGTACAAGAATAGATCCTCTCCCTCCTTTGGCCCCTGGAGCAGGAGGGGGCTGGGTCAACTGCCTCTTCAAGGCCTGGAATGCCTCCTCGCACTCCGAAGTCCACTCGAACCTCTGACCTCCCCTCAAGGTCTTGAAGAAGGGGGAGCACTTCTCCCCGACCCGAGAGAGGAACCTGCTCAACCTTGCCAGCTTCCCTGTCAATTATTGCACCTTCTTTGCATTCTGTGGCGACCCCAGCTCCATAATCGCTCGGACCTTGTCGGGATTGGGTTTTACCCCAGCGGAGGTGAGAAGGTGACCCAAAAATTTGCCCTTGCTTGCCCCGAAGATGCACTTCAAGGGATTCAGCCTCATCTTGTACTCGCGCAGAGTGGCGAAGGTTTCCTCCAGATCCTGGAGGTGAGAGTCGCCGTCTCGACTCTTGATCATGAGGTCGTCAACATACACTTCCAAGTTCCTTCCCCTCTGCTCTCAGAAGACCCTATCCATCATTTTTTAATAGGTTGCCCCTGCGTTCTTTAGCCCGAAGGGCATAATTTTATAGCAGTAGCACCCATCCCCGGTGATGAAGGAGACATCCTTGATGTCGGGAGGGTGCATCCTGATCTGGTGATAACCTAAAAATGCATCTAAAAAACTCATTACGAGGAAACCAACGGCTGAGTCAACCAGCGCGTCGATCCGAGGCAAGGGGTAACAATCCTTAGGGCACGATTTATTAAGAAGAGAAAAATCAACACACATACGCCACCGGCCGTCGCCTTTTTTAACCATTACAACATTGGAGACCCAGCCGGGGTATTGGATCTCGGATACAAAACCGGCCTTAAGGAGCTTGGCCACCTCCTCTCGAATCGGCTCGGCCAACCTGTCCGCTATGGGCCTCTTCCTTTGCTGGACGGGACGAGCCTCCGGATCCAGGTTGAGGCGATGGCAGGCCACGTCGGCGTCGATCCCGGGCATCCTTGCAGCGCTCCAGGCGAAGATGTCCACATTCTTCTAGATGCACTCCAGCATCTTGCCTTGGGCCTCCGGGGTCAGCCCCCCCGCTGACGCGAACCTTCTCCACCTTGCCTCCGAGGGTGAGAACCTTCATCTCCACCACCTCTTCTGCCGCCTCCAGACGAGGTCGCTCCCCCCATTCCTCAGCGTCCCCTCCTCCTGGGGCGAGGGCCTCTTCCCCGGCTCCCTCCACGGCCATTGCCTCGACCGGCTCCCGAACTTCCTTCACCTCCTCCTTCTGGGCGCAGCTCTCCTCCACCTCCATCTCCTCCTGACCAACCCTCTGCTCTGTCTCCTCCATCCTCCGCCCCATCTCTCCAGCTCCCTCCTGCCATGAGATGGATTTTACGGCGATGACATAGCACTCCCTTGCCATCTTAGGGTCTCCGCGGACCCGGACATGGACCCCCTCGACGTTGAACTTCAGACATTGGTGGAAGGATGAGGGAACGCAGCGGAAGGCGCTGATGAGGGGCCTCCCGAAGATGGCGCTGTAGCTGCTAGGGGCGTCCACAATGACGAATTTGCAATTGCGGGACTGCCCTCCCAGAGAAACATGGAGTCCTACCCCTCCTTCGACCTCCTTCCTCTCCCCCGAGAAGCCAAACAGGGGCTCATCTGAGGCCAACACCCTCCTGGCCTCTACCTTCATCGCGTCAAACGTCTTCTTGAAGATGACGTTGACTGAGCTTCCGTTGTCGATGAGGATCCGAGAGACGGTGAAATCTTTGATGGCCGTCTGGATGACCAGCGCGTCGCAAAAGGGGTCCTCGTGACCCGGCATGTCCTTGACCGTGAAGGTGATTCTTTCTTTTGGGGGCGGGGTCTGGGATGTGGAGCCAACGCTCCGTCGGTACATGGTGTGGAGGCTCGCCTTTCGGGAAGCCTCAATCCCCGCCCCCCCCCCCCATGGATCGCTCCGATCCCTCCTCGGGTTCCCACATCTACCCGGTCTTCGCACCTGTCCTCCTCTGCCCGAGGCAGGACCTCCTCAATTCGCAGCCCATGGCGGTCTTGTTGCTGTTGTTGCTCCCTGCTTCCTCTCATCTCGAGGAACTCCGGGCACGTGGCCGTGGCGTACCCTTCCTCCCGATGGAAGTCACAATAGGGTAACTCCACCCTAACCTCCCTTCTTCTCCTCCGTGTTGCTCTTCTCCTCTCTCCCATGGCTATGGCCAGAGCCTCCTCCTGATCGGGGAGGGGTGGCCTCTGGCCCTGCCTCCCACCTAGAGGGTAGAACTGGCCCTGGCCTCCTTGGCGGTAGTCCCCTCCGCGGAACCCTCTCCTTGCCCCCTGCTCCTGCCATTCGGGCCTCCATCCTAGCCGATGATTTTGTTCCTGACGCCCCCACCTGGGCTGCTGTTGTGGCTGCTCCCTCTGCCAGGGCTCAGCTCTTCTTTCCTTCTGACCTCGGCCTCCTCTGGGTCTCTCCTCCTCCATGGCCCACCTGGCCAACCTCCGGGCAAACTCCGAGTTCGACGTCTCCCCGTCGACTTCTCTTGCCGCCCTCTCCATCAGCACCACATAGGAGAGGGGGGAATCCTCTTTAACTCCATTTGAAAGAAACCCTGCTGCAACCCCAGGGTGAAGGCAATCATCAGAGTGTGGCCCGGCATCTCCTGAACCTGGGTGACCTCCTCCTGGAAGCGATCGACGTAGCTCCCCACGGACTCTGACTCCCTCTTTCTCCTCTTCGAGGTTGTAAACCTCAACATGAAACCCCGGCGGAGGTCCTCGAAGCAATAGATGGAACTGGTCGGCGGCTGGTGAAACCATTCCCTGGCCTTCTCCTTCAGGGTGATGGCGAAGAGCCTGCATTTGAAGTCATCCGACATCTGCCGGATCGAGACCACGTCCTCAAACCACTGGACGTGCTGGACCGGGTCTCCCTTCCCGGTGTAGTAAGACATCTCGGGCTCCCTGAACCCATCTGGGACTGGTGCAGAGGAGACCAGCTCGCTGAAGGGGCTCTGTCGCCCTACTGGCCGAGCGGGAGGGTCTCGCGCCCCCAACTCGCCGAAAATGTCGCCGCTCCCCGAACCTGGGAAGAGTACTCGCCCGGGGAGCTCGGCACCCCGACCCTCCTCGGCCACTTCCTTCCCTGCTCGTCTGGCGGGAGCGACTTCTCCGAGTGCCGGATCCGCGAGAACTGGAATCACCGGAGTCGAGATCTCGGCCCGCACGCCGAGTGCAAATCGGACCATGTCGAGTACTTCCTGCTTGAACTCCTCGAGCATCCCCATGGTGGCGAGAGGGGGAGGGGGTGGCGAGTCGATCCTGTCCGATCCTTGCCCTTCTCCTCCAGTCATTGAGCTCGCTGAAGGTTTTCTGTGTTGACCACTCTCCACGCTCACCGCACCAAAATGTTGAAACCGAGAATCGGTCTCTTGTGGAGTTCACCCTTGGGGAAGGGGTGGTCGCGCACCTACTTCGCTCCTGCAAGAAAATAACAAGCAAAAGAGAGCAAAGGACTAGACCAAGGGCCCGGCGCGGAGGTCCCACCACACACCCGGAAGATCACTGAGCGCTTCTCATCCTTAGCCAAATGTCGGGCTAAGGTACCTCAGAAAGCGCTGGAGGACTGGGAGATGAGTAAGCATGCCTTTCTGAGGTACCCCTTGGGTCCTATTTATAGGATTCTGAAGGTGATCTGCAAATAACTAACCTTTGTCGTCCTGAAATTACTAAAAACTCCTCGGGCTGGCCTGTCAACAGCCAAACTCCGCTGTTCTGAACAGCTATATGCAGCCCACCTAGGTCTGCCAACAGCGAGACTCCGTTGTTTTGACTGGCTAAGGGCAGGCCAACGGGGCAAAATGGTAAGAAATCCCCCCACTGAGGACTGGGCGAGTAGCCCTTCAATGCCTCTACTCGGCGGGAGGCGCGGGCCGGAGCTGGCTCACCTAGGGGACGCAGGTTAGAGATGGCCCTCCTGGGAAGGAGCGGGCCGACCCGCCTAGGAGAGGCGGGCAGGGCTGACCCGCCAAAATAGGCGCGGGCCGGAGGCTGACCTGCCTGGGAGGGCGTGGGTCAGAGGGTGGCCCGCCTAGGAGGGCGCGGGCCGACCCGCCTAGGAGAGGCGGGTAGGGCTGGCCCGCCGAATAGGCGGGGATCGGGGACTGACCCGCCTGGGAGGGTGCGGGCCAGTCTGGCCCGCTTGGGCAAACCTTAGATGCGCGGGCCAGGGGCGACCCGCCTGCTTGCCTGAGTCCCTTCAGCGAACACGGGGTTGTACACATACAACATATAATATAATAAATGGCGAAAAATCAGAAACCGATCTGTAACATCTCATCCGCCCTCGAAATCGAGCTTGCCCTCAAGCTCGAACTCCACGTGGTGACCGGATAATCTGGCAGCTTGATTGTTGGTGCAAATTATGTCACTTAAGTCCTTCCACGCACAACACTCTGGTGAGTTCGACGGAGAGGGCAAAGACTGCAACCGATTGGTTACTAGCCCTGTGGATGGTTAGGCATATAGAAAAAAACACAAAAAAGGAAGTGTCGCAGAAAGCGGTGAACACCAGATTCGACCCGCCGCGGCAAATGCCTCTCTTGTGATGGGCATCTTGATTGATTAAAAAAAGGTTACAAAGGGGTGGTAGCGAGTACCAGCGAAGACAAGGAAAGTAGAAAAGAGAGAAGGTTGGCGAGGGTCGAACTATCCGCACCTACAACCATGGTTATCAGGATCGCGATCTGGATCATAAGATCTTACGATCCTACAATCAAGATTTTATAAATCGATCCGGATCTTACCTAGGATCTAAATCGGCACATCTACGACTAGGATCGCGATCCGTATTTTAGAATATTTAGGATCGCGATCCTGACCCGATTCTACCGGTCTGGCCAAAGGTAACTATAAACATGTCCCACCATATTCCGACCCCATTGAACAGGTACAACGCCCATAACTCATTGTTTAACCTTATCCCAATCCCACATCATACTCTATCACAAAATCATATCATGTTGCTTTACCATATCCCAAGTGTCGATTGCTGACTGCAAACTGAGGCCAAGAGCGGCTTCTTCGGTCGTTTCCAGTCCAGATTTATTTTTATTGTTAGTAAACATTCAGTGTCTTACCTGAAACTGAAATTGAAATTAATATGATATTATTCAAAAAAAATTAATATAGTTATTCACATACTACTCAATTTATTGATTTTTTGTTAATTGAGCATGAAATTTAATGATAAAAAATTCAATTTTATTCTCTCTTATTTTTTGAATGTACATGCACAAAGGAGACCATTAGAGGCTCCTGTTAGGCGTTGTGAGAGCCTAGTCATTATGCATGTTAAACGGGGGAGGGGTAGACCAATAAAGACTTGGAATGAAACTATAAGGAAAGACATGATGTACTTAGGCATTAGTGAGATTATGACAAAAATAGGGCACAATGGCGGCAAAGGATCCATATAGATAACCCCACATAGTGGGAATCGTGGGATAAAGGCTTGAGTGTTGTTGTTTGTTGTTGTCTTAATTTATGAATGTTGTAGGATCTTGCGATCCTCGATCCGATCTTACGATCCGATCCGATCCGATCTCAAAACGATCTCACCTAGGATCTCGATCCTGACAACCTTGCCTACAACTAGGTAGGTTCTGGCCTTAGTTCTCTCCCTCCATTCGTGCGCCTCTGACCCCCATTTCTACTGAAGGGTAGGCCGCCCGAACGGTTGCCGAAACGCCAGACATTTAATGTCTTACTCAATGCAGCATTAAAAGCGCAATTGCCCGAGGTACACGAAAAATCGGGCTGCAGAAAGGTGAGATAAGGAACCGCATGCGCAGCTGCTAGATCGGAGAGCCCGTGGGAGCCCGTGGGAGCCCGTGGGGGAGACTCTGCAACGACCTCGTCGACTGCCCGCGAGCGAGCTTTCCTGGAAGGTGCACGCCCTGCCAATCACTCACGATTGTGCCCGCGAACTCCAGATGAGCGTCCGCGGATGCTTGGAGTGCCTACCCGCCTGATGTTGTCCCTTCACTTTGGTATTTGGGTTAACATTGATCTCCTGCCAGAACAATGCATGATATCGAGCATCAACGGCGTCGGTGAGTAGCGGTGCGTCATTGGAAAGACGAGCGGCAGAACTAATGGCTTCGGCAAGGTCGGTGAAGCGGTGAGGAGCAGCAGCAGCAAGTATGGCAGGGAAGCGACGACCGGAAGAAGGAACGGACTTGAAGACGGTGAGGTGGTCGGAGGCAGGAACGGTCCGTCGAGGTTGGCGGAGCGGGTGCCGGCGGAGCAAGTGCTGGCGGAAAGACGACCACAGTATCTGACAAAGGTGACCCAAGGTGGGGCGACACCAATATGGAAGGTGATGGCGGAAGGGCAATCACCGCTAAGAGCGGTGGCACGTCAGCGGCCGGCACAAATGGCGATTTCACAGGCAGAGGCGGCGACGACAAGGGTGGTAGCTTCGGCGAAAGAGCAGCTATCAAATGATCAATTTTGTGGAGGAGCAGTGTCATAGCGTCCTGACAACGGGCTTCGGCGTCCCGAAGGCGTGCATTCATAGAGCTCATTATTTCTCGTAGCGTCGATTGGATGGCAACCGCATCCGCGGCAGTCAGCTTGGTGTTCCCCATAATGAGATAATATGATGACTTAATTAAGTGATGAAATTATTAATAACTAATTAATCAAAAAAATGATTAATCCATTAAAATAATTTCATTAATGTAATAATAGTATTGGAGTGTGGATATGGTGTTACACAAGGCTCAAGAAATAATGAGTAAAGCTGCGGCGGGAGAGGGGAGGGGGGAGGGGGGAAAAGGACTTTAATGAATAATAATAAATGGGAAGGGTGCAAGAAGGAAAGAGGACAGTAAAATAAAATGGGTGTGGAAGCGGGCGTGTCTTGCCTCGAGGAGGGATAAGGTTTTAGAAAAATATATCAAGTAATAATAAAAAGGAAACGTACACGGGAGAGTGGACAGAGCAGGCGGAATAGCAAAGCGGCGGACGGGATCAAACGACAGAGCGGCGTGGGCTCGATTGGACAGAGCAGCAGATGGAATGAGTAACGGGCAGAATGAAAGAGGACTCGTAACTGGTCGACGAAGCAGCGGCGCTTCGGTGCTGGACGGAGAGGAACGAGCGGAAGCCCGCGGCTGGCACGGGAAGTTCGATCGTCGGGGGATGGATACGATCCACCGGAGGCTCTGAATCATCTCTGGATTGTGGAAATGGCGGAAACAATAACAGCTGCGACCGACTGAGGCAGATTTGGAGGTTCTGAAACAACTGGTTTGCGTAAATGGGGGAAGCAACGATGGAGATGGCGCTTGGGAAGAAGCGTGCTGGTCTGGAAGGGAAGAGCAACTGCTGACGGCGGGGAATGCATCCAAAACTGATAATAGGGAGTGTGCGGGGGGTGTCAGCATCGGGTGCTGGGGAAAACTCCGTGGCCCGAGGGGAGGAAAGTAGCTCTGACACTAGATGTTATGGATCTTAGAATGTTGTTAGGGAAGAGGCCGAAGTTGTGGTTGGAGGCGGTGGTAATGGTGGTGGAGGATACAACAGAACTTTAATCGCGACTTCCTAAGCGAAGTTGCTCGTTAGAAAAGAAAGTCACCAAGATCTCACAATAAGGGGACAAGAACTAAAACTTCATCCATTGATAAAATGATACAAGACTCTAAGGGTCTATTTATAGAACCCCCGGATGGCAAACCTGTAATTACATGATGACACATAAAATATTAAAAAAACACTTCCTATTAATATAATCAGACTTGACTCCTAATACAAGTTGAAATATGTCAAGTCCGGTTTATATATGTTTTTGTATTTACCCTCATAAGGGTGTTTTGGTCTTTGTACGTTTTTCCCTTACTCAATATATATGAGCATAGGGCTAATAATATTATATTCAGTGTTTTTTGTAACACCCTGAAATTCAAAGGAGGGACGGGTGACGTTTTAAGCCAAGTCTGGGACTTGGAGCAGGTGTCACGGGCGTGTCACGGGCGTGTCACGGGCGTGACACGGGCGTGACACACTTGGGAGTTTTCTTAGTCATGTACACGGGTCATGACACGGGCGTGTCACTTGTGACACGGGCGTGTCACTTGTGACACGGGCGTGTCGGGTGCCGTGTCGCAGGCCGTGTCCTCCTCGGGAAACAAATGTTGGCAGTTGTGCACGGGCCATGACACGGGCCCAGACACGGGCGTGTCACATGTGGCACGGGCGTGTCGGGTGCCGTGTCGCAGACCGTGTCCTTCTCGGGTTGGGAAAGCTGGCCGATTGCACACGGGGGGCGTGACACGGGTCTCGACACGGGCGTGTCACATGTGACACAGGCGTGTCGGAGGCCGTGTCGAATGTCGTGTGCTGGTTTTCGAGTCGGTCGAGACGGCGAATGGGTGACACGGCCAGGCACACGGCCGTGTTGCAACCCGTGTTCGGCCCCAGATTTTGTATTTTAGGCCTAATCATGGCCGTCCGTTTTCTTGTCTTGGGATCCGATGGCTGGGATTGGTCCTGAAGGGCTTAAGTCCGGGAATAGGGTTTAGAATCCTTCATTTCCCTTGGTTGACTCTCTTTCTAAAGTTAGAGAGAGGAGAGAGCTTGGAGGTGGAAGGAGAAGCTAGATCCGGTCACCGGCGGGGCTTCGGAGCTCCAAATCGCGAGCCGTCTTCGGATCCGCGGAGGCAAGGAGATTGCGGTGCTTTTCATCCGCGTAGATTTTCATGGCGCCGCGGAAGAATGCAAGGGTAACGATTTCTCATCCTTGGGCATGTGAAGCCCTTTTTCCCTTTGCATAGGAATCCCTCTCTCGCGAGTGAGCGAAGAGTTGGAGCGTTTCTTGGGGTAGATATGTAAAGTCCCCCTTGTATAGAGTCCGTATGCGAAAACGGGCATAGGCATTGTGTGTGAAGCCTATCCGGACTAGTAGAGCCGGATCGGTGATGTTGCATTGCATATGAACCGGGGAAGACTCCGGTTGTTTGGGCGTTTTTTTTCGGGTTTTCTACGTGGTAGATTGCAGCAGGGAGCCTTGGAGATTAACTCCAAGGTGCACCCGGAAAACTGGGCAAAAGCGGGTTTTGCCAACATGGTGGACGGGGAGCCAACGTGAACATAACCGGGTTATGTGATTATTGTGGTGGAAACGGGACTCGGTGAGTCTTGACCTGCGCATATGGCTTAAATTGCCGTTGCGATATGAGCACGGGTCAGGCGGAACCGTACCCGATCTATGTCGTTCGGTGGAACCGTTGGCATGGATGAGGGTCTTCGGCGGTCTATGGCTTAAATTGTCGTGACCAAGGCTAAGAAGACAAAATGCTCATATGGTTGGCCGTCCAAGGGGCGGTGGTGGAACGGGAACGTCTATGGCTTGAATTGACGTGACGTTGGCCGGTTCGCCGTGAATGTGCCCTGTGTGCACGGTGTGTGTAGCCGTGCGAGCCTACGCCTGTGTTGAAGTGTGTTTACACTATATTGATGTTATACTAATAAAGTGCAGGGAAAGAGCATCGCCGCCCCGATTACGGGGGCGGGATCGTTATAATTTGGTCAGCATAGCTGACCGTTGCTTTTGTTTACCACCGGGCGGTGGATTGTGACTTGCAGGTGCTGCGAAGCCGAGCGGGAAATAGCGGGCTAAAGCCCATGTTGCGGTGCTGGCCCTCGAAGGCCTAACTTTTTTTATGTTTTCCGTTTATCTCATGTATGGCCGGCCTGCGAGCCGAAGTATGAAAGACACTCTTGTATGAGGGAACTATTGTAAGGCCATAAGGCCGGTACTTTGTATTAATCATTCCTATTTTATCTAGTAGTGGACATTCGTGCTTGGCAGGGTTCTTTTATTTGTGCAACTTAAGAAATTGCTTCCGCTAGAATGACTCTGTGTAGGACGTTGGTGATTGGTTGTATGGTTTCAACGCGTAACCAACCGGTCTGTCCGTAGTATATGGCGTCGGGCCCCGGCCGGACCTACTGTTATATGCTATGTGACGGATAGGGGTGTTACAAACTGGTATCAGACTACTGGTTTCGGTCAAACTTAAATGAATTCGTGGGCGAATTCACTTTAAGGGGTGGTGAGCGCATGTGTGTGCGTCATCGTTATAACATGAAAAGAACCCATGAATGTTCACTTAGGAATGAAAATACACATGTTTGAGGAACCTTCGTGTTCCTATAATTGTTGTTTGCAATAATATTTGGTCGCTTATCGGTGTTTTGCACGATTATAGGTGACCAGAAGTGGTGCTGGGCCGTCAGAACGGCCAGGTTCTGAGGCAAGCAGTGCGCCAAGTGAAGCGCCTGCAACACCTCCGTCTGCCGAGACCATTAGGTTGGTGGCAGAAGCTGTCATGGCGATGATTAATGCGCAACCTGCAAGACAGGTGCAGCAGCCTGCTCCTGCAGAGGAGCAAGTGCCGCTCCAAACGGCGGAGCCTAGAAGGGTTGAGCAGGTGGCGGTGGAGCCGGAGTTGCCTCGAAGAGCAACTGAGAGACAGCTTAAGCATGTGATGGACTTCCACCCACCGGTGTTCTCGGGAACGGGAACCCCGACCCAGGCTGAAGATTGGCTCTCAAGAGTCAATAGGGTGATGACAGCGACAGAAACGGAAGAGTGGCAGAAGACCACAATAGCGACGTTCCTATTGGATGGGGATGCAAGGTTATGGTGGGAAGGTCTAGAGCTACACCAGTTGAGGGGAAGGCCGTTGGCCGAAGTATCTATGGAGGAATTTTCGAGACTGTTCATGGCTCGATATCTCCCCTCAGCGCAGAGGATCGCACTAGAGAACGAGTTCCAAAAGTTGGTGCAAGGAGATAGCACTGTAGACGAGTACCTCCACGAGTTTACTCGTTTGGGGAGATATGCTAGCGCTACCTTTGCCGATGAGGAGCGAAAGACTAACCGCTTCTATGAAGGGTTAAGAGATGAGCTGAGGTTGCTACTGTCAGGGCCCATGGCGCAGGGTTTCCTAACCTTGGTCAACTCGGCCCGGTCCTTGGAGAAGGACATGAGAAATGTGCAAGCTAAGAAGGAATCTGGCGGGAAGAAATCGGAGTTCAAAGCGCCGACTACGTCGAAGTCGGGCTATCGAAGATTCTACAAGAAGGCTAGGACGTCAGGTCCAGCTTCTTCTACAGGTGCCTCGGGGGCAACTACCAATCGAACCCGGGCATTTGTTTCACGTGTGGAAAGACGGGGCACTTTGCCCGCGATTGCTGGAGCGGACGCCCAAAGTCCGAGAGAAAACAAGGAGCTACTTACGAAGAGAAGGGCAAGGCGATGGAGTCAACCGCATCCCACTATGCTCCGACTCAGCCTAGAGTCTACAACTTGGGGCAGCAGGAGTCCATTAAACAAGCGGATGTGGTGACAGGTACGAGTTAATTTATAGCAAGTTAACTTAGATACTGTTGGTTATTGCTTGTTAGCCTAATATGGTTTGCATAGGCTTTGTTTTGATTAGCGATAGTCCGGCACGGGCACTGTTCGATACGGGAGCTACACACTCCTTGTCCGAAAATTTTATATCGCGCATCGGAGTCCCTTCTTCGATGGCGAAGGACAAGTTGGATGTGCTGCTACCGAATGGGTGCTTGATGCGTGCGGACAGGGTGTGCGCTGGTGTCTACTAATCGTGAAGAAAATAAAAGCAACCGAACTAGCAATTCATCTAGGCAAGTATACCTATCGAATTGTAGCTAGGGGACACAAGTGTCGTATTGAAATCCGGGTACTGCTGAATACACTTACTCACACGAAGACTATTATTTTATCAAAGGAAAATCTTGAGGGCTAAAAAGGAACTTGCAATTAAGAAAGGAAATATAGTTAATCGCTAGAAAGAGAACCACTGCATTAAGTTAAAGAACTATTAGAGGCGATTACGATAAAGTGTTAAAGAACTACGACAAAGGGATGGAAATGTACTCGATCAAGAATCACCTCGGCCAGAGTAATAAAGAAATGCGATAAAAGCCTAAACTTAATAGGGAAGAGTTTCTTGACCGTGGAGGTTCCTTAAGCTTAAACACGCTTCTCTCGAAGTCGTGTCCGACTGAGTTTAGGAAGGTCCGACCGACTTTCGTCTGAATCAGAGGCCTAAAGCTCGCTTTACGCGGTGAACCCCACTATTAGATTTTACTCCAATCCGGGGGATTTGAATGTCTGCCTCTCTCGAGGGGTGCATACAAATCCCTTTCCTCTTGAGTGCTCACTTCAAACTATCGGCCTTTCGGCTTGCCAAGTATGAAAGCTAAGGCAGAGAGTATACATCGATGATATATCTCCAACCCAAAAGAATTCAAGAGCAATTCAAGATTAAACCCCTAAAAAGGAAAGGTAAAATTAAAGCATCATAACTTAATCACTCAAACCTCAGATCATCAAGATCGAGTACAAGGAGGATTTAGTTATTCATGGTATAGAAAATGAAGATCATATTAATAGTATGGAAAATAACACCGAGTAGAAGGGAAAGAGAATAGCGAACTATTTTATTTCGTAATGTGGAGGAATCACAAGTAGGGCACACAGATACTATAAGAACACATTCTACAATGATTACAAATGTTGTAAAAAGGAAGTACAGAAATGCGAAAAAGGCTTGCATGAAAAGAAACTCAATTACTTGAAGTAAAAAAAAGGAAGAGACAAGCTTAAGACATAAACACTAAAATAGCAGCACTTCTTCTTCTCTAATCTCTCTCCACCACCTTCCAAAACACTAGAAGATGATCCCTATTTATAGAATTTTTTCGGGCTGGGTCACGCCCTATGACACGCCCATGGAGGGCGTGACCATAGGGCGTGTCTGATTCGGTGCAACATCTGGAGCGTTGGCATTTAATTCTGGCGTGGTTGTTGAGTTACACGCCCATCGAACACGCCCCTGGAGGGCGTGACCATAGGGCGTGTCGGATTCGGTGCGTTGAAATTGAGCTCGGTACTGACTTCTCGGGACTTGGCGGATCACGCCTGTCAGACACGCCCCTGGAGGGCGTGTCAGTGGGCGTGTCAGTGGGCGTGACAGCTAGTTTCTGGCGGAGATTGACTTCGGACCGGCGGCTTCATTCCACTAGGTTACACGCCCTTGGTACACGCCCTAGGAGGGCGTGACCATGGGGCGTGTAACAGCAAAACTTGTAAAATCCTGCAAAAATAAGGGAAGATATTAGTGACAATAATATATACAACAAAAGGTCAAAATATAAGCATACAAGACATGCTTCGTAAATTGAAAGATAGAAAATACCATTACGAAACGGACTATCAGCATATAAAATTATAATAATACTTAGAAATTTAAGCTACTAAATTACCAAAAAAAGGATGACTAAAAAGTAGTCATCAAACACCCCCATGCTTAGACATTTGCTTGCCCTCAAGCAAATAAAAAATGAAAACTAGGGAAGGAAATAGAAAATAAACAAAGCTAATTTAGGTTTCATAATTAAGAAAAACAAAACATGGAAAATTAAACTATCCTAGTATTCATATTATCAACTAGTGGGGTGAGAAGTGCACAATAGAAGATTTGAAAGGGAAAGCCTAAAAATCTCATTAAAACATAAGAGAAGTCTACTAATTTCTAAATCTTAAAAACAAGGCATCCAAAATAAATGAAAATAAGGAAAACAAAAGTAGAAGTTCTAAATAAACGGCGCATTAACAAACTACTAGGTTGCTAGATAAACATTAACCCTAAAACACTCCAAGATAACCTCCAAAGAAATCCATCAATGATGGTGGCCATAGGCTTGTACGTTCACACTTTCTCCACTACGCGAAATTAAGTTCTAAGATCATTAGGACTTCTACTAGGCATTAAACTTGGCTTAGGTAAATAATTAGGAAGTGGATTCAAAGATAAACATGAAGGTTTTAGGCACTAAACCAAGATGAGCTCAAAAATAACCAAAAACATAAAAATTGAGAAATAACAAGTATGTCATTTCTCCAATATGAAACTACAAAACAAGGCCATGAAAATTTTTCTTTTCTAAACTTGGCCAACCATAAACTTTTTGCATTCATTTTTTTCTTTTTGATTTGGTAATGATATTTTTTTTCTCACTTTTTGAATAACAATCGATAAGGAAACTCCAAAAATAAGCTTTATAATTGTTCTTTTCATTTCCAAAATAATATAATACCCCTCCCACAAAAATAATTTTTAAGCTCAAGGTTATAGTGCAAAAATTTGGACGGGCATTTGGCTTTGGTGAACAAGATGAAATGAAAGGTGGAGCTAAAAACAATGAAAATAAGGAAAAGGCCCAAAATTGTTTTGCAAGGGTTATGTTTTCGGTGGGCAAGAAAAGCTCAAACTATTCAAATGGTGGCCTAAATCATTTCTAAAGAACATAAAAACGGCGCAAATGCTTCGAGAGTAGCTTGGTACAAGTTCTAGACACCAAGAAAGACTACCCCGCAAATGAAAAAGAACTAATGATACCTAGCAACCATTCGTAAGTAACTAACCGAATAAAAAGACATAACTACGTATTGCTAGATTATAACTTAAAAACCGGATGCCTATATTTAAGAAAAAGAAACTAGTAGAACTAAACTATGTTAAAATGATAGGTTTAGAAAACCATTTCAAAGTAATCTATATAGAACTACAAAAACCGCATGGGCCTACACTTCACTAGAAGCAACATGAAAATAAAGATAGAAAATAATTTTAGGTTTTGTTTTTCAAATCGATTTTAAGCACAAAAATTTTTTGATCTTTTTGTTTTTCTAATTTTTTTGGGTTTTATATTTTATAGTTTTTTTTTTTTTTTGGATTTTTAGATTTAGACGACATAAAAAAATATTTTTTTTTTTTAAATAAGAAACAGAAAGAAAGGCAAAAAGAAACTAGACCCCCCCATGCTTAAATTCTTCATTGCCCCCAATGAAGAAAACATAAAGAAAAAGAAGGGGACTGAGAAGAAGAGAAAAAGAAAAATGCAGAAAAAATAAGGAAAAGGAACAGGACTTCCCCGGGTTCGTGAGATGAAGGCGGATGTCGCTCCCCCATGCTTGCTTTTTGGAGTACTTGATCGTCAGCAGGTATGACCTGATCCATCTGATATCAGCAACGGTGGAGCGGCGACCACGATCATGGACTTGATGTGCCTCCGGTAGGAAGAGCAAAAATAAAAGCAAAAAGAAATAGAGTCCTTGGGTAGATTGCCCGATAATGTTTTTATTATTACAACCATTCAAATAAAAGAGTAGAATAATAAGAAGTCCAAAATAAAAGTAAAAATGTCCATCACAGAAGAAAAAAAATGTCCATCAGAAATAATAATAACTAAGAATCAAAAAGAAGATTCTCCTTTGCAGGAGTCACAGAATCATTAGAGAAGTAGCGTTTGAGTCTATGGCCATTAACTTTGAAGTCCCCCTTATCGGGGTGTGAAAGTAGCACAGTGCCGTAAGGGAAAACATCCTTGACCGTGAATGGTCCGGACCATCGAGATTTAAGCTTTCCCGGGAAGAGACGTAAACGTGAATTAAAAAGAAGAACCTGATCGCCGGGTGTAAACGTTTTAGGGTGGCGCAGGTTCTTATCGTGATATAATTTTGTGCGTTCTTTATAAATTCGATTATTTTCATATGCATACGCTCTCCACTCATCGAGTTCATTTAATTGATGTTTTCTATGCTCGCCTACCGAATGCGGATCGAAATTGAAAAACTTTAATGCCCAATACGCTCGGTGCTCTACTTCTACCGGAAGGTGACACGACTTTCCATAGACCAATCGGAAAGGAGTACAACCGATGGCGGTCTTGTACGCTGTCCGATAAGCCCAAAGAGCATCGTCTAATTTTAGGGACCAATCCTTACGAGAAGTAGAAACAGTTTTTTCCAAAATTCTTTTTAGTTCGCGATTGACTACCTCGACCTGACCGTTAGTTTGGGGGTGATAAGCAGTTGACAATTTATGCGTGACACCATATTTTATTAATGCTTTAGTGAGTTGGGTGTTGCAAAAATGGCTGCCCCTATCACTAACGATCGCTCGAGGGAATCCAAAGCGAGAAAACAATTTTTTTAGAAAATTAACAACAACACGAGCATCATTAGTTGGCAGAGCTTGGGCCTCTGCCCATCTAGAAACGTAATCCACCGCTACTAAAATATATTTATTACCTAAACTTGAAGGAAACGGGCCAACAAAGTCGATGCCCCACAAATCAAAAACCTCGCACTCGAGAAAATAGTTTTGTTCCATTTCATTTTTATGTGAGAGATTTCCAGTCCGCTGGCATCGATCACATCCACCCACAAAGGTTTGTGCATCTTTAAATATGCTTGGCCAATAGAAGCCAGCACTAAGAACTTTGTGGGCGGTGCGGTTTGCTTGATAATGCCCGCCAGTCGGACCTTCATGAACATGTTTTAAAATTTGGTGACCCTCTTCCTGCGAAACGCATCTCCTTACCACCTGGTCCGCACAAATGCGAAATAGAAATGGGTCTTCCCAAAAATAATACTTCAACTCCGAAAAGAATTTCTTCTTTTGGTGAGTGGAGTATTCTTTTGGAAGGACCCGGGCAACAAGATAATTGGCCAGATCGGCAAACCAGGGGGTAGGAGATGAGGAAATATTAAAAAGGCGTTCATCCGGAAAAGAGTCATTTATAGAAGTTTCATTTAAAAAATCAAGTTTGGGATTTTCAAGACGCGAGAGATGATCAGCTGCTAAGTTTTCCGCTCCTTTCTTATCCCGAATCTCCAAGTCGAATTCTTGAAGTAAGAGGATCCAACGGATAAGACGCGGCTTGGCATCCGGTTTAGAAAGGAGGTATTTCAAAGCGGAGTGATCCGTGAAAACAATAACTTTAGAAAGAGTGACATACGGTCGGAATTTATCAAAAGCGAAAATAACTGCTAAGAGCTCTTTCTCCGTCGTAGTGTAGTTTTCTTGCGCAGAAGTGAGAGTTTTACTAGCGTAGAAAATCGGATGAAAGTTCTTAGCAATTCGTTGACCTAAAACTGCACCGACCGCATGATTACTCGCATCACACATAATTTCGAATGGTAAATCCCAAACTGGGGCGATCATAATAGGGGCGTTTATAAGTTTTGATTTTATTAATTCAAAGGCCTCGAGACAAGATTTATCAACAATAAAAGGAGTGTCTTTTTCGAGCAAGTGGGTGAGAGGTTTAGTGATTTTTGAAAAGTCTTTAATAAATCTACGATAAAAACCCGCATGACCTAAAAAACTTCTAATCGCTTTAACGGTTGTGGGTGGCGGCAGCTTTTCAATTATTTCAATTTTTGCCTTGTCCACTTCAATCCCCCTAGCGGAAATGTTGTGGCCAAGGACTAAACCCTCACGTACCATAAAGTGGCACTTCTCCCAATTTAAGACTAAATTTGTCTCCTCGCAGCGTTTTAAAACTTTTCCTAAATTTTCTAAACATAATTCGAAAGAGTCGCCAAAAACGGAAAAGTCGTCCATAAAAACTTCCATAATAGTTTCTACATATTTATCAAAAATGGCAAGCATACACCGCTGAAAGGTGGCGGGTGCGTTGCACAATCCGAAAGGCATTCTACGATAAGCAAAGGTTCCGAAGGGGCAAGTGAATGTCGTCTTCTCTTGGTCCTCGGGTGCGATAGGGATTTGAAAGTATCCCGAGAGACCGTCGAGGAAGCAATAAAAATTGTGCCCGGACAAACGTTCTAGAATTTGATCGATAAAGGGGAGGGGGAAGTGATCTTTTCGAGTGGCATCGTTTAGTTTACGGTAATCGATGCACATCCTCCATCCTGTTATCGTCCTAGTTGGAACTAGATCGTTGTTTTCGTTTGGCACTACCGTGATCCCACCCTTCTTAGGGACAACCTGAACTGGACTTACCCACTGGCTATCGGAAATAGGATAGATTATCCCGGCATCTAATAACTTAAGCACCTCTCCCTTCACAACCTCTTTCATTTTTGGATTAAGACGACGTTGTGGTTGGACTACACCCTTAGGATTATTGTCAAAAAATATTTTGTGCGTGCAGAAAGAGGGGCTTATGCCAGGAATATCACAAATTTGCCATGCTATGGCTCGGCGATGCTTTTGTAGTAGGTCGATCAACTGATCGTTTTCGGATTGGGAAAGAAAAGCCGAGATTATAACGGGCAATTTTGAATCTTTTGCAAGAAAGGCATATTTAAGATGTTCGGGAAGGGGTTTGAGTTCTAAGTTGGGTGGTTCCTCATAAGAATTTTTTAAGACTTTTTCATTTTCAAAAATAAGTTTTTCATAGTTTTTCCTACCAAAAATAGACTCATTTTCAAAATTTTCTTGTATTGACATCACCGTACTTTCAAAAACATTTGAAGAAATTTCAGAAAAGGAAGAGGAAAATTCATTAGAGGAGATGTTAGAAAGGGGAAGGGAAGAATCTTCATTTAAAACATCGATAAAGAAGCATGAGTCATCATTTTGTAAAGAATTTTTCATCGAGTTATTAATAGAAAATGTGACTTCATCATCCCCCACTCGCAAAAACAACTTTCCATTACTAACGTCAATAACTGCTCGAGAGGTGGCGAGAAAAGGTCGTCCAAGGATAAGAGGAACCTCGACGTCCTCTTCAATATCAAGAATGACAAAATCCACCGGGAAGATGAATTTGTCGACCTTTACTAACACGTCCTCAACGATACCTAGTGGATACTTTATTGACCTATCGGCTAACTGAATACTCATGCGCGTCGGGCTGAGAGTGCCCAAACCTAACTTTTTAAATAAGGAAAAAGGCATCAAATTGATGCTCGCTCCTAGATCCGCTAGCGCATGTTTAACGAATAAATCACCGAAGACGCAAGGAATTGAAAAGCTACCCGGGTCATTTATCTTTTTCGGAAGATTTGAATTTTTAATGACTGCCGAGCATTCTTCATTCAATGTTACATGAGAAAGATTTTCCAATTTCTTTTTGTTCGTTAATAAATCTTTAAGATATTTAGCGTACTTAGGCATTTGGCTAATCGCTTCATGAAATGGCAAATTAATATGAATTTGTTTAAATATTTCAAGAAAGCGTTGATATTGATTATCTAGTTTTTCTTGCCTAAGTCTAGCCGGATAAGGAGGTGGCGGGAATTCATTTATAATAATCGGAGCATCATTTTGAAAATCATTTTTGTCTTTTTCAGAATTAGAAATAATAGAGCTATCCTTTTCTTTTTCAAAAATAGATTTGTCTTTTTCAAGATCTAAGTTATCATTTTTCGTGGGGGTAAGAACAGGAGGGATACTCACCCTTGGCTCTTCCCTTGTGGTGGGCTCGTTAACAACTTTACCGCTCCGAAGGGAAATCGCATTTGCTTGCTCCCTTGGGTTAGGCTCAGTGTTCGAGGGAAGAGTTCCAGGTGGTCTCTCGGAAAAGGCCTTGGCGAGTTGGCCAACCTGATTTTCTAAGTTTTTCATGGATCCTGTTAAATTTCTAATAGTGGCATCGTTCGAGCTTATATATTTAGCGAGGATCTCTTCCAAAGGGGAAGGTTTTTGAAAATTTTGTTGCGGTGGTGGTGGCGGTGCGAAATCGTGCGGTGGGCGTATTACGTTAGCATTATTACTCCAAGAAAAATTAGGATGGTTACGCCATCCGGGATGATAAGTGTTCGACGAAGCAGAAAAACCAGGGGGAGAAGAAAAATTCGAAAAAGCAGAAAAATTATTCGCAGAGATATTTTGAGCAGGCCTGGGTATGTTCCCCAGATAATCCACCTGCTCGGCAGCAGCAGCATTTTCATATACCTTAGCGGTGGAGGGAGCAGTCATCTCCGAGATCTTCTTGTTGAGCATTTCCACTTGCATCGCCAGTTGTGTCACCGAATCCACTTCATAGATACCTGCAGGTTTAGATGGGCGAGACCTGGACGAATTCCACTGATAAGTATTCATCGCCATGTCATCGATAAGCTCAAGAGCGGCTTCCGGAGTTTTGCGGTCTAAAGAACCAGCGGAAGCGGCATCTATCATTTGCTTAGTCACTTGGTTTAGCCCATTATAGAATGTCTGAACCTGCAACCATACAGGCAGAGCATGATGTGGGCATCTTCTCAAAAGTTCTTTGAACCTCTCCCAAGTGTCATAGAGGGTTTCAGAATCAATTTGAGAATATGAAGTTATATCATTTCGAAACTTAGCAGTTTTGGCGGGGGAAAATAACGAGAAAGAAATTTTTCAGTTAAAATGTTCCAAGTAGTGATTGATCCTCTTGGAAGAGAACTCAACCACTGTTTGGCTTTAGTCCTTAAGGAGAATGGGAAGAGTCTTAGCCTTATCGCATCGTCCGAGACACCATTAATCTTGAAGGTGTCACAGATTTCAAGAAAATTAGCAATATGCAAGTTTGGATCTTCATCTTGCGATCCGTCGAACTGTACATATTGCTGCACCATTTGAATGATGCTAGGCTTAAGCTCGAAGTTATTGTTCGCAATAGCGGGACGAACTATGCTAGATTCTGTACCCTCCAGGTTTGGTCTTGCATAATGGGACATAGTCCTTTGCACGACTTCCTCTTGGTTGGGTCTTTGCAAGACTTCCTCTTGGTTGGGATTGTCCATTCTTAAGGTAGAATATGAATCGGAATGTTCGACCGGTATTTGAAGAGTCGGGCCTTGAAATCGCAATCTTCTCCGAAGAGTACGCTCGATTTCGTGGTCCAAGTCCAAAATAACCGACGGACTTCCCCGGGTCATGCACTGGAAGAAGAAAGAGAGAAGTATTGTTTATTATTATTAATATTTTGTTGTTTTTTTTTTTAAGTATATATATATTTTTTTGTTTTAGCTCCCAAACTTCCCAAGGACTACCCGATGAAGGGTTCGCAAGGTACTAGACAAGATAGCGGCACTTAAAACCGCATTGCCCTTTTTGAGAGGATTTTGTTGGTGTAGGAAACTTGTGATGTGGGTATCTATTGAAAATGATTATATTTATTATTATTATTATTATTATTTTTAAAGCGATTTTTTTTTCTTTTTGGTTTGCAATAAGAAAGATAAAAGTAATAGATTCGTGTTTTCAATATATCAACAAGAGCTGATTCCCCGGCAACGGCGCCAAAAACTTGGTGTCTACTAATCGTGAAGAAAATAAAAGCAACCGAACTAGCAATTCATCTAGGCAAGTATACCTATTGAATTGTAGCTAGGGGACACAAGTGTCGTATTGAAATCCGGGTACTGCTGAATACACTTACTCACACGAATACTATTATTTTATCAAAGGAAAATCTTGAGGGCTAAAAAGGAACTTGCAATTAAGAAAGGAAATATAGTTAATCGCTAGAAAGAGAACCACTGCATTAAGTTAAAGAACTATTAGAGGCGATTACGATAAAGTGTTAAAGAACTACGACAAAGGGATGGAAATGTACTCGATCAAGAATCACCTCGGCCAGAGTAATAAAGAAATGCGATAAAAGCCTAAACTTAATAGGGAAGAGTTTCTTGACCGTGGAGGTTCCTTAAGCTTAAACACGCTTCTCTCGAAGTCGTGTCCGACTGAGTTTAGGAAGGTCCGACCGACTTTCGTCTGAATCAGAGGCCTAAAGCTCGCTTTACGCGGTGAACCCCACTATTAGATTTTACTCCAATCCGGGGGATTTGAATGTCTGCCTCTCTCGAGGGGTGCATACAAATCCCTTTCCTCTTGAGTGCTCACTTCAAACTATCGGCCTTTCGGCTTGCCAAGTATGAAAGCTAAGGCAGAGAGTATACATCGATGATATATCTCCAACCCAAAAGAATTCAAGAGCAATTCAAGATTAAACCCCTAAAAAGGAAAGGTAAAATTAAAGCATCATAACTTAATCACTCAAACCTCAGATCATCAAGATCGAGTACAAGGAGGATTTAGTTATTCATGGTATAGAAAATGAAGATCATATTAATAGTATGGAAAATAACACCGAGTAGAAGGGAAAGAGAATAGCGAACTATTTTATTTCGTAATGTGGAGGAATCACAAGTAGGGCACACAGATACTATAAGAACACATTCTACAATGATTACAAATGTTGTAAAAAGGAAGTACAGAAATGCGAAAAAGGATTGCATGAAAAGAAACTCAATTACTTGAAGTAAAAAAAAGGAAGAGACAAGCTTAAGACATAAACACTAAAATAGCAGCACTTCTTCTTCTCTAATCTCTCTCCACCACCTTCCAAAACACTAGAAGATGATCCCTATTTATAGAATTTTTTCGGGCTGGGTCACGCCCTATGACACGCCCATGGAGGGCGTGACCATAGGGCGTGTCTGATTCAGTGCAACATCTGGAGCGTTGGCATTTAATTCTGGCGTGGTTGTTGAGTTACACGCCCATCGAACACGCCCCTGGAGGGCGTGACCATAGGGCGTGTCGGATTCGGTGCGTTGAAATTGAGCTCGGTACTGACTTCTCGGGACTTGGCGGATCACGCCTGTCAGACACGCCCCTGGAGGGCGTGTCAGTGGGCGTGTCAGTGGGCGTGACAGCTAGTTTCTGGCGGAGATTGACTTCGGACCGGCGGCTTCATTCCACTAGGTTACACGCCCTTGGTACACGCCCTAGGAGGGCGTGACCATGGGGCGTGTAACAGCAAAACTTGTAAAATCCTGCAAAAATAAGGGAAGATATTAGTGACAATAATATATACAACAAAAGGTCAAAATATAAGCATACAAGACATGCTTCGTAAATTGAAAGATAGAAAATACCATTACGAAACGGACTATCAGCATATAAAATTATAATAATACTTAGAAATTTAAGCTACTAAATTACCCAAAAAAGGATGACTAAAAAGTAGTCATCATGCGCCGTAAAGGTTCACATTGGGAGCCAAGAGTTCGACTTGCTAGCGTCATTGCTGCCGCTAGTAGAGTTCGACGTTATCTTTGGGATGGATTGGCTTTCGGAGCAGAAAGCTTGGATTGACTGCGACCGGAAGGAGGTCAAGCTGGGTTTTGGGAGGGGGACAACATTCGAGGGACTCAAGGGGTCGAGCAAGACGCTGATGTCTGCTCTTCAGGTGGTAAAGGCAGTTCGTGCTGGTGCAGAGCTGTTCTTCGCAATAGTGGGGGCTGTGGAGCCAAAGTCCACGTTGGATAGCATCCCCGTGGTTTGTGAATACCCCGATGTGTTCCCGGATAGTCTTCCCGGAGCCCCACCGCAGCGGGAGATTGATTTCACCATCGAGCTCGTACCGGGGGCCAAACCGGTGTCACGTGCTCCGTATAGGTTGGCGCCTAAGGAGATGGCAGAGTTGAAAGTTCAGCTAGAGGAGCTGGTGGAGCAAGGTTATGTGCGTCCAAGCTCGTCGCCTTAGAGCGCACCGGTCCTCTTCGTTAAGAAGAAGGACGGGAGTATGCGGTTGTGTATCGACTACAGAGAGTTGAGCAAGCTGACGGAGAAGAACAAGTACCCGATCCCGAGGATTGATGATCTGTTCGATCAGTTAGTCGGATCGTCGGTATATTCTAAGTTGGACTTGAAGTCGGGGTACTATCAGTTGAGGATCAGGGAGTGTGATATCCCGAAGACGGCGTTCAGCACAAGGTATGGGCATTTCGAGTTCACGGTCATGCCGTTTGGACTGACGAATGCGCCTTCAGTGTTTATGGACTTGATGAACAGGACGTTCCGAGATTTCCTGGACCGCTTTGTGATCGTCTTTATTGACGATATATTGGTGTACTCACAGTGCGAAGAAGATCACTTCAAGCACTTGCATCTGGTGTTGGAGACTTTGAGGAGGAATGAGCTATATGCGAAATTCTCCAAGTGCGAGTTCTGGCTACCCTCAGTAGCGTTCCTTGGTCACATTGTTAGTGGGGAAGGTATAGCGGTGGATCCGGCGAAGATCGTTGCGATACGGGAGTGGCCTGCGTTGTCTTCTGTCGCGGAAGTCCGTAGTTTTCTCGGGCTTGCAGGATATTACAGGCGCTTCGTAGAGAACTTCTCGCGGATAGCGCTACCTCTCACGAAGTTGACAAGGAAAGATCAGAGATTCTTGTGGACGCAGGAGTGCGTGCAAGCTTTTGAGGAGCTGAAGAGACGGTTGACCACGGCGTCAGTGCTTAGTTCGCCGAGTGGGACCGAGGGCTTCGAGGTTTATAGTGACGCCTCGGGTAGTGGGTTGGGCTGTGTGCTGTTGCAGCATGGGAGCGTGATAGCTTATGGATCGCGTAAGCTGAAAGTGCATGAAAGGAACTATCCGGTCCACGACTTGGAGTTGGCGGCCGTGATATTTGCACTTAAGCTGTGGAGGCACTACCTATACGGCGTAAGGGTCAATATTTACACCGATCACAAGAGCCTGAAGTACCTGTTGGATCAGAAGGATCTTAACATGAGGCAGAAGAGGTGGATGGAGTTCCTGGGGGACTACACCTTCAAGATTCATTATGTACCCGGGAAGGGCAATGCGGTTGCTGATGCGTTGAGTCGCAGGGCTCCCGCCCAAGCCAACTAGTTGTCGGTGCATGATGAGCGGCTGATACGGGAGTTGGAGGAGCTTGAAATCTGCTGCGTTGACAAGCAGACGAGCGCCAAAGCAATGTTGAACTGGACAGAGGTTCAGTATGACCTGGCTGACCGTGTTCGGCAGGCATTGGAGTTAGATGACTCCATGAAGGAGCTTATGGAGGCAGCGTTGGATGGGTCAAATTCCCAATTTTCAGTGGAAGATGGGTTGTTAAGGAAGGATCATCAGTTGTGCGTCCCAAGCGGGAGTAACCTACGAGCGGAGTTGATGTACGAGGCTCATCATACCAAGTACTCGATCCACCCAGGGAGCACAAAGATGTACCGTGACCTCAAGAAGCTGTTTTGGTGGCCGGGGCTTAAGAAAGACGTAGCGTTGTTTGTGGCTAAGTGCCAAACGTACGCCTTGGTGAAGGCGGAGTGCCAAAAGCCGGGAGGATTTCTGAAGTCCTTGCATATACCGGAGTGGAAGTTCGACGACATATCTATGGACTTTGTGCATGGGTTGCCAAGGTCGCAGAAGGGGAACGACGTCATCTGGGTGATCGTAGATCGGTTAACTAAGGTGTCGCATTTCATTCCGCATAGGAAGGACGACTCGGTGGAGAAGTTGGCGAAGCTATATGTGGACAATATAGTTAGACTGCATGGTGTGCCTCGCAGCATTGTGAGTGATCGCGATGGGCGTTTCACGTCCAATGATTGGAGGTTGGTGCAACAGATGCTGGGGACAAAGTTGAAGTTCAGCACAGCCTTCCATCCGCAGACGGATGGGCAGACCGAGAGAGTCAATAGGACGATGGAGGACATGCTCCGCATGTGTGTTCTAGACTTCGGGAAGCATTGGGAGGACCACCTGTATTTGGTGGAGTTCGCGTACAACAATAGCTATCAGGCGAGTATCCAAATGGCGCCCTTTGAGGCCCTATATGGTAAAAAATGTCGCACGCCGTTGTCTTGGTTAGAAACGATTGAGGCAAGGTTGTACAAGAAGCAGGAGATGGAGAGTGCTACCTCGTTGGTGCGGATCATTCGGGAGCGCTTGTTGATCGCTCAGGACAGGCAGGCGAAGTATTACAATGCCAAGCACCGGAACGTGGAGTTCGCGGTAGGCGATTGGGTATACTTGAAAGTGAAGCCGTTCAAGGGGGTTTCGCGGGTGAGACGCTTGAAGAAGCTGAGCCCGAGATACCTTGGACCTTTTGAGGTTCTGGAGCGAGTCGGCGAAGCAGCATACCGTTTGAGGCTATCGGAGGAGTTGAGTGGGCTACACGATGTGTTCCACAACTCTGTGTTGCGGAAGGCGGTGCAAGAGCCTTCGCTAGTGATCGCAGTGGATCAAGTACCGGTGGACAAAGGGTTGACGACTAGGGTCAAGCCCGTTCGTATCGAAGACTCTGAGGTCAAGAGGCTCCGTAATAAGGAGATCCGGATGGTCAAGATCCGGTGGAACAATTGCGGTCGGGAGGAACTCTCTTGGGAGCGGGAGCAAACTATGCTGGAGGAGTACCCGGAGTTATTCCGCTCAGGTACCGTTAAAAGTTTTAAGTTCCTATGGTTTTCCTTTAGTAAATTTCGTGGGCGAAATTCTTTTAAGGGGGAGAGAGTTGTAACACCCCGAAACTCAAAGGAGGGACGGGTGACGTTTTAAGCCAAGTCTGGGACTTGGAGCAGGTGTCACGGGCGTGTCACGGGCGTGACACGGGCGTGCCACACTTGAGAGTTTTCTGAGTCATGTACACGAGTCATGACACGGGCACAGACACGGGCGTGTCACTTGTGACACGGGCGTGTCGGGTGCCGTGTCGCAGGCCGTGTCCTCCTCGGGAAACAAATGTTGGCAGTTGTGCACGGGCCCAGACACGGGCGTGTCACATGCGACACGGGCGTGTCGGGTGCCGTGTCGCAGACCGTGTCCTTCTCGGGTTGGGAAAGCTGGCCGATTGCACACGGGGGGGCGTGACACGGGTCTCGACACGGGCGTGTCACATGTGACACGGGCGTGTCGGAGGTCGTGTCGAATGCCGTGTGCTGGTTTTCGAGTCGGTCGAGACGGCGAATGGGTGACACGGCCAGGCACACGGCCGTGTTGCAACCCGTGTTCGGCCCCAGATTTTGTATTTTAGGCCTAATCGTGGCCGTCCGTTTTCTTGTCTTGGGATCCGATGGCTGGGATTGGTCCTGAGGGGCTTAAGTCCGGGAATAGGGTTTAGAATCCCTCATTTCCCTTGGTTGACTCTCTTTCTAAAGTTAGAGAGAGGAGAGAGCTTGGAGGTGGAAGGAGAGGCTAGATCCGGTCACCGGCGGGGCATCGGAGCTCCAAATCGCGAGCCGTCTTCGGATCCGCGGAGGCAAGGAGATTGCGGTGCTTTTCATCCGCGTAGATTTTCATGGCGCCGCGGAAGAATGCAAGGGTAACGATTTCTCATCCTTGGGCATGTGAAGCCATTTTTCCCTTTGAACAGGAAGCCCTCTCTCGCGAGTGAGCGAAGAGTTGGAGCGTTCCTTGGGGTAGATATGTAAAGTCCCCCTTGTATAGAGTCCGTATGCGAAAACGGGCATAGGCATTGTGTGTGAAGCCTATCCGGACTAATAGAGCCGGATCGGTGATGTTGCATTGCATATGAACCGGGGAAGACTCCGGGTGTTTGGGCGTTTTTTTTCGGGTTTTCTACGTGGTAGATTGCAGCAGGGAGCCTTGGAGATTAACTCCAAGGTGCAGCCGGAAAACTGGGCAAAAGCGGGTTTTGCCAACATGGTGGTCGGGGAGCCAACGTGAACATAACCGGGTTATGTGATTATTGTGGTTGAAACGGGACTCGGTGAGTCTTGACCTGCGCATATGGCTTAAATTGCCGTTGTGATATGAGCACGGGTCAGGCGGAACCGTACCCGATCTATGTCGTTCGGTGGAACCGTTGGCATGGATGAGGGTCTTCGGCGGTCTATGGCTTAAATTGTCGTGACCAAGGCCAAGAAGACAAAATGCTCATATGGTTGGCCGTCCAAGGGGCGGTGGTGGAACGGGAACGTCTATGGCTTGAATTGACGTGACGTTGGCCGGTTCGCCGTGAATGTGCCCTGTGTGCACGAGGTGTGTGGTCGTGCGAGCCTACGCCTGTGTTGAAGTGTGTTTACACTATATTGATGCTATACTAATAAAGTGCAGGGAAAGAGCATCGCCGCCCCGATTACGGGGGCGGGATCGTTATAATTTGGTCAGCATAGCTGACCGTTGCTTTTGTTTACCACCGGGCGGTGGATTGTGACTTGCAGGTGCTGCGAAGCCGAGCGGGAAATAGCGGGCTAAAGCCCATGTTGCGGTGCTGGCCCTCGAAGGCCTAACTTTTTTTATGTTTTCCGTTTATCTCATGTATGGCCGGCCTGCGAGCCGAAGTATGAAAGACACTCTTGTATGAGGGAACTATTGTAAGGTCATAAGGCCGGTACTTTGTATTAATCATTCCTATTTTATCTAGTAGTGGGCATTCGTGCTTGGCAGGGTTCTTTTATTTGTGCAACTTAAGAAATTGCTTCCGCTAGAATGACTCTGTGTAGGACGTTGGTGATTGGTTGTATGGTTTCAACGCGTAACCAACCGGTCTGTCCGTAGTATATGGCGTCGGGCCCCGGCCGGACCTACTGCTATATGCTATGCGACGGATAGGGGTGTTACATTTTTCCTCTCTCAACTTGGTATCAGAGCAAGACCTAATTTCTCGTGCCCGCACCGCCTTTCTCCATGCCTCTTCCCTGTTTCTTTCGCTTCCGCTGGTTTGTGGACCTCTGGCATGCTATTCCGCGGAGATCTTGCCGACGGTTGTCTGTGCTAAAGGAGCCCTCCGCCCCTCCTTGTGAAGCGCGTTGATGGACCGCCACTCCTCCTGCTAACTTCTTCCAATGTCGGCGTTTTTGGTCCTCCTGCTTCCGATCCAGTGCCGACTGCATCAGATCCAGGCATCTCCGGCCTTCTTGCTCCAGATTATCTCCAGCATCGTCCAGATTATCTCCAGGCCTTCTTGCTCCGGCCTTTATAATCCGGCCCGGCCTTCTTGCTCCGGTCTTCGATCTCCAGATTATCTTCCAGCATCGTCTCCGACCTTCTTGCTCTAAATTATCTCCAACATCGTCTCCAGACTGTTTTTGGTAGTGCTTTGGGTTTCTCCAGGCCGACTGCTTCTCTGGCTGACTATCTCCAGGTTGACTGCCACAGTTCCTGCTGTGATGTTCTCAGAAATCCTGTCCAGTAGGAGTAATCAACCACAATAGTGCTCCTCAAATAGGCCATCTTCCAAATTTTTTGGTTCCCCTGCCATGGTTGTGACGCCTCAGATGAGTGACCCTCAGTGGACTCATGGCCACACTGGCTCCTTGAAGATCACTATTGTTCCTCTGGATGAGACGAATTATTTGGAATGGTCTCGTGCTGCTTAACATGTTATTCGCAGTCATCAGATGTTCGGAGATATTGATGTGACAATCGCGGCTCCTCCTCAGGATGATCCAACTTGGAAGCGTTGGGATTCTGAAAATTCCTTTGTTGTCTCCTGGCTCCTTCATTCCATATCTCCTACGGTGTACCGTACTTATATGTTGATAGACTCGGCCTATGAGATCTGGACTCGTGCACGTGAGACTTACTCTCAAATCGGCAATTCCACTCGGATTTATGAGCTGGCACGTCGTATGCTGGAGTTACGTCAGGGATCCATGACGGTGTCTACCTACTTCTCTGAGTTCGAGCGTATCTCTCAGGAATTGGAATATTTTGAACACTTTACTCCCGCTTGTACTGCCGATGCAGTTCTTATTGAACCCGGAAACCACAGTTCAACGAGAAGTTCCGACCTAGGGTGTAGCTCGCCCTTACTTCTCTCAAACCAATGTCTTAGCCGAGGATTTAGAGTTTGGAGACCGCACCACCGGAATAACCTCAAACAGACCCCGAGCCGCAGCAAGGAGGTCCCGTCACACACCCTGAAGATCTTAGATTGTTTCCCCTCCCAATCCAATGTTGGACCGAGCACCTTTGGAGAGCCAAGGGAGTTTCCGACCACCCACCCGAAAACCACGGTGAATGGTGAGTTGAAGTTCCTGTCAACCAAAGCTAGCCAGGGGAGAGGAAAACTCAAAGAGAGGTCCTCTCCATTGGTGTCATTGGGGGGTTTATTTATAGTTTTTTGGGGATGGTCTGTCAATAGCGAGATCCCGCATTTTGGAAACTACTAAACGCAGCCCAAAGTGGTCTGCCAACAGCGAAACTCCGTTGTTTGAAAAGACTATTGGCAGCTTAAATTGGAACACTGAGAAATGAGGGGGGAAACTTCACAGTCGGCGAGTCTACGAACCTCAGCCTAGTCACTTGGGTGGCGAGTGCCCGAAGAAGCTGGGCACTCGCCACTTGCCTAGGCGGCGAGTGCCCGATGGAGCTGGGCACTGGCCACTTACCTCTCGCCAATTGGCGAATACAACTGCCTGACTCGACTTGCCCACTAACTCTCACCTGATAGGCAGTGAGTGTCTGATGAAGCTAGGCACCCACTCCTAGCCTTTGGGCTGGCCGAGTCTACTCGACAAATACGGGGTTGCACACAATCCCCGCTCTTTGCGAGACCTATCCCAGCCTCGGAAAGACAGTATAACCCCATCGTTATTTGGCGAGTGGGGGCTAAGAGGAATCTTTTGGTGGGCCCCTACCCAAGCTTATAAATACTGCAGGGGAGGTCACCTTTAAGACCCCCCCCCCCACCCTTTCTTCTTTCCTTTCCTTCAAAAGCCACCTGCTCTTCAACGTTATGCCGATCTCGCAGGCTGCTCTCGCGCACACCCCGCCTCCCTTGCTGAATTTCAACCCCTTTCCCCTAAAGTTCCCTCTCGTGGACTCCACCGGCCCAACCCCCTCTCCTTCCCCTTCATCTAAGCCCCCCCCCCTACATTCACTCGTGAATCGACCTCTCCTCCAACAGCCCCTACACACTTCCATCGAGAGTCTCCAACCACTTTCCTCCATTGCCACGACCTTGGATGCCCACCAACAACCGTCGTGCCTCCATCTACACATGCAAATTGTGGTATAATGTTCTTTTTTTTACTGTTGTTTATTTCGACACTCATATTACGTTGGATTACTATTTTTATCTGCTATTAGTCCTGCCATTGTGCTACTTGCGGAACTTATTCGGTGATCGCTTAAAATACTTGTGCTTCAGTCAAGTTAAAATTAATATTCGTTTTTCTTATATTAATTATTTGCAACCACACGAGCCTCTGTCATTTTGTTATAATAGTTAATTACCTATTGCAATTTTAATTGGACCGCTCTTGCATGGCACTACTCGGCATTTGTATTTTAAATTACATTTAGAAAAGCCATTCTCAAGTCAACCTATCAATGCACCACCTCCCCAATCAAAAGCTCATTATCCTCAAGGAATAAATGAGAATAGCACTTCTTCAACAACCACAGGTCTTCCCAAGTAGTTTCTGCAGTCGTACCTCCATGCCATTGAATTTGTAGCTGAGAAACAACCTGACCATCCTTCTGTGCAATTATTCTTCCCAAAATCGCATCTGGCTCCACCAAGAGATTAACATCGTGTGGTAGCTGTCGGTAAGGGAACATGATGTTCAGGTAGATCCCCATAATGTTTCCTCAATTGGGAAATATGAAAGGTAGGTTGAATTTTGGCATCGTCTGGTATATCTAAGCGATATGCCACCGTTCCGATCTTTTCAGGCGCCCGGAAAAGTCCAAAAAATCTGGCAGAAAGCGTGTGGGAGTGGTGAGAACGGGGACTCACCTGCTTATATGGTTGAATTCTAACAAAAGCCCATTGTCCTACCTCCAGGTTCTCTCCTCTTTCTATTGGCGATGACCCTCATTTGATTTTGAGCTTGGCTCAAATTATGCTTCAGGATAACAATGGCCTTCTTCCTTTCTTCTAAGGATCGATCAACCACCCCAACAACAGCTGATCCTCCCACATAAGGGGAATGTAGCACTGGCACTTGCCCATACACCGCCTCATAAGGAGTCATTCAAATTGCAGTTTGAAAGGTGGTATTATGGCAGCCACATTGCCCGCACTTTTGGCCTCTCAAAGCACATACATCTCAGGTAGCTTTCTACACATCAATTAATGATCTCGTTTTGGGTGTCCGACTGAGGATAAGCAATCGACAAGTTAAACTGTACATGCAACACCCAAAAAAGCTCCTGCCAAAAATGGCTCACGAAAAACAGCATCGTGATCGCTAACCATAGTCTGTGGTAATCCATGAAGACGAACCACAGTATCCAGGAAAATATGTGCTACTCGTTCTGTTGCATAAGGATGAGTAAGAGACGCAAAATGGGCTTGATTACTCAACCCATCAACTTCCACCGTTTTCCCTCACTATGCGGCAGTACATCAATGAAGACCATGGAGATCCTGCCAAATACGCTCGGAGGGATGGGCAGAGGTTGAAGAAAGCTCATTGGCTTTTGATGATCTTCCTTGCATTGCTGATAGACAGCGCATTTCAAGATGTGGTGGTAGATATCCGGCTTCATTCTCCTCCAATAAAACATTTTCTTCATACATTGATAAGTGGAAGTAACTCCAGAATGCCCCCTAACGAGCCATCATGGTAGATCTGCAAGAGTTGGATTTTTAAGGCTTCATCTTAACCCACCATTAGCCTTCCCATCCACTTAAGCAATTTGTGATGCTTTTGATATTTAGGTTTACTTGCACTATCAGCCCCCTTTGCTTGGATAATCTGCTGAATATATGGATCATTGATCCATGATTCCTTAATCTGTTGAAGGACATTTGATGTAAAAGTAACCAAAACATTCAGTTCTCCGGCTGAGCTATCTTGTTGTCTAGATAATGCGTCCGCACACAGATTTTCTTTTCCCGTTTGTATTGAATTTCAAAGGCATAACCAATTAGCTTAGCAATGTATTTTTGTTGTGTTGGGTGGCTACCTTCTGATTGAGCAAGAAACCAAGGCATTGATGATCCATTTTAATCACAAAAGAGCTACCAAACAGATAATCACGCCAATGCTGAACAACCATCACAATGGAGAGCAGCTCTTTATCCTATATTGACAGGAAGGAAGGTGTTTTGAGGACCCAGGGCCTTACTGAAAATGCAATGGGTTGCCCATTTTGCATAAGGACTGCTCCTATCTGAAGCATGTCAATAAGATGAAGGGAAGATCAAAAGCTGGAAGGTGTAACACATGGGGTTCACAGACGGCCGATTTCAATTGATGAAATGCTATTACAGCATCATCAGACCAGTGGAATGTTTTATGTTTCAATAATTTTGTAAGAGGCTATGCATTACATCCGTAGCCCTTCACAAAACGTTTGTAATATGTTACGCACATGCGCGTAACTTCATTTATCTTGTTTTTTTTATGTTATTGTTGTGAGCCCCCCCCCCCCCCCCCCCCCGCTATTACAGCATCATCAGACCAGTGGAATGTTTTATGTTTCAATAATTTTGTAAGAGCCTATGCATTACATCCGTAGCCCTTTACAAAACATTTGTAATATGTTACGCACATGCGCGTAACTTCATTTATCTTGTTTTTTATGTTATTGTTGTGAGCCCCCCCCCCCCCCACCCGCTATTACAGCATCATCAGACCAGTGGAATGTTTTATGTTTCAATAATTTTGTAAGAGGCTATGCATTACATCCGTAGCCCTTCACAAAACGTTTGTAATATGTTACGCACATGCGCGTAACTTCATTTATCTTGTTTTTTTATGTTATTGTTGTGAGCCCCCCCCCCCCCCCCCCACCCTCCCTATATAAGGAGGTGGTATGGGAGAATTCTTCTCATCTTTTATGTTATTAGGGTTTGAGTTCTCCTCTTGGGGAAAGGCTTCTTGGAGGAACCAGCCTCCAGAAAAAGGGCACGAGTATACCTCGTGATTGTATCCTTGTTTTTCGATTAATACAAGTATTTCTCTCCATAGTCCTAACATTGGTCCGACCTACCGCCCCCACCTGCATTGTGCCGCCGAGTTTCACCAGATCCATCTCTCGCGACTGTGCCCTAGCCTCCGTCCCTCTCGCGCCTGGATTCCGTGCCCGGTTCCGTCACCCGATCCCGCATCGCGTCGGTTCGGTTCCACCAGCGATGACCCGATCAGTCTCTGCCATCCGCGGCGGCCTTTCCCCGCATCGTGTGCAGCGCTCGACATCTCCGCCGACTGTGGCCCTCGTCGTCCCTGTCTGCGGTCGGTCCAGCCCAGATCTGCCGGCCTCCGCCTGCTCCAACCCTTTTGGCTCCCTGCTCGTAGTCCGCCGCAGCCCCAGCTCTAGTGGCCGCCGCCAGCTCTTCTGCATCCCTCGTCCACAGCTGGCACACCCTTCCCGGCTCCGGCACTCTCTGGCCGACCTCCAGATCGGTGCAATCGTCCTCATATGCAAAAGAGTTGGATGGAATCACGCGTGGAAGCCATCGAACGCACACTTTTTGCCCTCAACTCTCTTTTTGAGGCTCAAGCCAAGCAACTCACAACAATGATGGCCATGCTCCACAACTTGCAGACTGGCCAGCACTCCGATCCTCGTACTGCTGCTTCCTCCTTGGGATCCCCCAGTATAGTTGCCCCCGCAGATACCGCCTTGTCGATCGTTCCTCCACAGCTCCCACGTCACGACATCCCCACATTAAACAGGAGTGACCCACTTGGGTGGATTGCCTGCGCCGAACAGTTTTTTGATATTCACCAGACTCCTCCGGCACAGCAAGTCTCCACAGCAATCGTCGGCATGGAAGGATCCGCCCTCCATTGGGTTCGCTGGCTCCGCCAATGCTCCCCCGGCCTCACCTGGACAGCTCTCACTGAGGCCCTCATTCAGCTGTACGACCACCGCTACTCTGGCTCCATGATCGAGCGCCTTTGCGGCACCCTTCAGCCGGTCAATGTGAACCAAGTCATGGACCTCTCCCCACTGGTGGAGGCCGAATTCCTTACGATGGACCCTCATTCCTCACTGCCTACCTCCAAATCTCCCTACCAGCCATACTTTCCTCATCCGACGAAACAACCGCCACCACCACCTCCTCTACCTCGTCAACCCAATATGGGTCCACGCAACAACCGTCATATCCCCATTAACTTACGGAGAAAAGGCATGTGTTTTCATTGCAGACAACCCTACTCGTTTACTCATGATTTTCCTATGAAGGAGCTTCGATGACTCATCGGGGAGGACGTACACGAGCTCAGTGAAGCTAACTTGGACGCACTGACGATCATTGATGTACCTCCGGACGGCGCTCCGAGCACCTCTACGTCTGCCCCCCCCCCCCCCCCGCGAGCATATCACTACTAGTTGGAGGACAGTGCTCCGAACTTGAGGGCAAGGTCATTTTAAAGGCGGGGTATATTGTTACGCACGTACGCGTAACTTCATTTATCTTGTTTTTTTATGTTATTGTTGTGAGCCACCCCTCCCTATATAAGGAGGTGCTATGGGAGAGCTCTTCTCATCTTTTATGTTATTAGGACTTGGGTTCTCCTCTTGGGGAAAGTCTTCTTGGAGGAACCAGACTCCAGAAGAAGGGCACGAGTATACCTCGTGATTGTATCCTTGTTTTTCGATTAATACAAGTATTTCTCTTCATAGTCCGAACATAATAACCCATCGGGACAAGAAAACCCTTCAATTGTTTAAGAGTTGTAGGAGCAGGCCAGTACACCATTACCTTAATATTTATCGGATCAGTAGATACTCATTTATTGGATATAAGATGCCCGAGATAATGAACTTGTTGTAAAACAAAATCACATTCGCTCCTCTTCAAAAATATTTTATGTGATCTCAAAACCAGGAAGGTAAAACAAAAGTGATTGATATGTTCATTCCAACAGTTGTTGAAGACCGAGATGTCATCGAAGAAGATTAGAAGGAACTTTTTGAGCTACTATTCAATCAACCTGTTCATAATACTTTGAAATATAGAGGGGGCGTTTGGGAGCCCAAAGGGCATCACCAAGAACTCATAGTGTTCTTCATGTGCCCTAAATGCAATCTTATACACATCTTCATCTGCCATTCACACCTAATTGTAGCCGGCCTTCATATCCAGTTTAGAAAAGAAGATAACACCTTGCAACTCCTCAATCACTAGTATTGGGAAGTTGTCTTTGACAATATTCTTATTCAATTATCTATAATCGACGCAAAGCCGACATGTTCCATCTGACTTCTTCACTAGCACCACAGGAGAAGCAACAAAACTGCAATTATATCGGATGATTCTCGTTCCCAACATCTCCTGAACCAATCTCTCAATCTCAATTTTTGCAGGGGGGGATGAACGGTAAGGCCTGAGATTTACCTGAGCAAGCAAACTCTGCATTTGATTTCTTTGGGTTCCAGGAATAAATCTGTAAACTCAGCAAGCAAACTCTGCATTTCAGCCTCCTCTGCAGATGTTAAACGCATTCCATTCAACTACAGTGAATTAGGAAGGATAGTGTGTTCCACGTTTACAGAAGAACTATGTTCCTGAATTCCACATAGTACCATCATGGTTAACTATCCCTATTTGGATAACAGTTTCTCCATTCTATGTTGTTGGTCCATGCTTTAGCCAAATTTTTAAAACCCCCTTTGAGATATTTTCTTGCCTTGACTCGCAAAGTCCATATATAGATTGTTAAAATCTCACTGCACAACACCAAGGATAATTAACCATTGTGCTCCCAACACGACTTCACAACCCCCAAAGGTAAGACCAACATCTCTGAAGCAAACATGACTCCTTTCATACGCCACCGAAAATCAGTGACCTTATGAAATTAGTAATACTAATACACTTACCATTAGCTATTGCAACATTGAAAGTATAGCTATGGGAGTCAATAGACATTGCAATCTATTAGCAGTATTGACATCTAAGAAATTGCGAGTGCTACCCGAGTCAATCAAAAGACTAATGGGTTGCCCTGGTGAGATGTGGTTACCCGCATGGTATAGAAGTGGGTAATGCCAGTAAGAGCATGTACAGAGACCTATGGAAGTTGTTGATCATCTTCCACATATGCAACTAACTCCTCTATTTCCTCTGTGATGAAATCCTCCTCACTTGATTCCCCTTCTGACAGTAATTCCAAAGAATACGACTGCCTAAGTTCAAGACATTTATGACTAGGAACATAATTGTTATCGCACCAGAAACAAAGTCCCTTGCTCCGTTTTTCATCGACCTTTGTGGATGTTAAACAACGACCTCCTCTGAATTGTGGCTGCTCAGAAGATGGGGTTCTTGCAGTAGAAGATGGAGGAGCCAACTTAGGTAATGATGTGAAAAGCGAGACGGATTTATCCCATTGTGATGCATCCCAGCAAAGTGTGGAGATGAATGTCGTCCACCCAAAGCATCACGGTCTTCCTGTAATCTAGCAAGAGAGAAGACATCCTGCAGAGTCTTCGGTTGTAACATCATGACCGCATATTCAATGTCATCATGAAGACCAGCAAGGCAGAAGCTGATAACACGTTCTTCATAAATGTGCACGCAGTGCAGCAAGAGATCAAATTGTCGAGATGATTATGTACCATTCCCCATTGTCGGAGATTTTTCAATTTGCTCATTGAATCATCGAAAAGAATCAATCCAAATATGTTACGCAGGGCTTTGCAATACTCCTCCAAGATAAGCCAGTCCTTAGTTTAGCGTGATTTCATAAAATTTTGATGCCAATAATGAGATGTACCTTCCATGTTAACGGAGGCCACCTTGACCTTTAGGTTAGAAGGTGTCCCTTCTATGTCGAAAAATTGCTCTGATCTATAAATCCACTAAATCAACCCCTCTCCAGAGAAGCGAGGAAACTCCACTCGAGCAAATCTAGATGCGGGCTGATTAGTATAGGATTACAAATTTCAGGATTCTGAGGAAGAAGACGATCCTCCCACATCCACTGGTTTATCATTTTTAGATTAGCGAACATGGTGCGAAAATCTTCCAAAGTTCTATTTTCTTGTTCATTCAAAAATTGAATGGATTTAGACATCGCATGCTGATCATTCAATTATTGAATGGCTTTAGACATCGCCTGCTGATCATTAAGAGATTGAATGGCTTTAGACATCGCCTCCTGATTCTGTCATAGAAAATCCAAATCCACCCGCAGATCTTTAGATCTGAGTGCATCTGAGACCGGCATTGCAAGATTGGTCAAGATCGAGGCTCTAATACCTTGTTACGATTATTTCAATAATGGAGGGAAATGAAGATTATGACTAGCTGAGAATTGGAAACTCAATCACACATCACAAGGATTAAGATGAATCAAAGAACGAAATTCATTGACAAACAAGATTAAGGAAAAAACATTCGATGATCCGTCCTAAGAGAGATAGCTCTCTGAACAAAGGATCATCTAGCAGGGGGGAAAAATCTCGGCACATAACACTCAAGTAGGAAATGGAAAGTAACAAAACACACAACTCATAGCATTGCCTTCAACAACGACCCTAACCGCTTATTTATACAGAAAAGAAATGCAAATTTACTGAAATGCCCGTAAGTGTTGAAATTGGAAATCCATCTTTCCCATGCATTTGACCGCAGTAGGGCTCCATCTCATTCAGGTCGTAACATGCACAAAGTTTATTGTTACAGCAAGACTTCTACATCAATTAGTAAATGAAGTTTAGGAACCCACCGATCATGAAGAGCAAACAGGGCAGAATCTAAGGACCGCGAGACATCTATCTCAATGCAATCCACGTGAGAATTAATAGCAAATTGATATGCATCCATCTGTTAGAAAATAAAAACAATAAGTGCCTAGAATGAACAGTACTTCTAATAAAAACTTTAATGCCACAATTTCTAGGTGAATTTTCTCTCTGGTAAAAATGATCAGTCTTACTAAGTATAGCTTTTTTTATCCAAATAATAATTCTCTTAGTTTTTATCAAATATGCAGCATTGCAAACTGAAAACTAACCATAATAAAATAGAAAATTAAAAAATGAAATAGGGCATTCAAAATGAACCTCTCAAAATCTAGGTATAAAGTGAATGGGAGCCTAGACTTGCTCATTGATTGTGTTTACTGTTACACTACAACTGTATTTTTGAATTGATAACAACCAACTCCACAATCACTGCCACCTCTTTCCTCTCCAGCCTGCATCTGCTCGACAACAATTGCGTTAGAGGGTCATATGGAGTAAAGGGTATTTTCATCAACAAGTTAAAATTATGGAAATGGTCAAGTTATGATGGAAAGGACGCGCATGCTAATTATTATATTGACCAACAGAGGCGTGTGCGCTTTGCCGCATGGCCATGGCTGGCATATTTGACAAACGGAAAGGGCAAAGATCCTATTGAGAACAAGCTGGGTGGGAAGGCCTTTAGGGGAACCATTAGTGACTCTCTTGTTCATGTTATTGGTCTTCTAATGCCTTCTTTCTTTTTATAAGACGGACCAATCTTGATACAAGTTGGCATGATCCATTCTCAGAGTCCCCAGTTCATTCAGAACTGAAAGCAAAGTTAGCCTTCGACGGGAATAGAATCACTGAGATAGAAAATATACTATTAACATATGCATTTACATTTTCACACTGAAATTATCCACTCAACAGTGCTCAAATGTGTATAATTCGTGGAATGATGTTGATGGGATTTCATCCGATCGTGCATTTGGAGGCGCGGGACCCACGTTCGTCTATTCCCGCAGGAACGCTTGATCGGACCGCCGATCCGACTCCGCGGTTGCGTCCGGAACGTCGCTGCGAGTCGAAATTATATATTTATGTATTTTATTTGGATTTATATGTTGTTATTTAGAGGCCGAACCCATCGGCCAATCATAGCCGTTGATGGTGAAGCCCTAGGGTTTTATTTCTTATAAATAGGGAGTTGTGGGCTGGTTTAGGATTATTGCTGAAGTTGGAGAGTCATCTTCCTCACTTCCGGTGGTCTCCCGCGGTGCCGACGCCGTGGACCCTTGGTGCCGACGCCTTGGGGTAAGTTTTCTTCCTCCTTCCCCCCCCCCCTTCCACCGCTCTACCACAACCCACCACCCTCCCGCTGTCCCGCCCAGCAGCAGCCGACCGAACCCCCCTTCTTCCTCCTCCCCGGCCGCCACCCAGCCCCGCCCTTCCCCGCCTGAAACCGCCCAGCCTCGGCCGGTTTCCGCCCAGATCCGGGCGGCCGACTACCCTCCGCCTCCGCCTCCCTCCAGCCGGCCACTCAGCCCCCCCCCCCCTTCCGCCTCCTACCAGCCCGCCTAACCCACACCCCCCCCCCCCTACTCCAACTCCGTGGATCCACCGCCCATTAATCCCTCTACCATTAACCCCTCCGATCCGGGTCTACCGACCCCGATCTACCCTCCCTAAGTCGGATCCGGCCATCTATTACCGGATCCACCCTCCCCGAGTCCAGATCTACGTGCTCCTATCCGGATCTACTCCATCGCCCTCCGATTCCGTTATTTGCCACCAAAACAGCCCCCACCCGCCTTTGCTACCTCCGTTGCCACCCTCGGCACCCGATCCACGCATCCGGGCTTATCACCTCCATTGCCCTAAACCAGCCCGCTAGTTGTGAGTTTTATTTTCGTGATTTGGATTGTTGTATTTGCAATATTATTATTGGAAACTTCATATTTTGTTTGGCTCTAGTTTGTAGCGCCTTGTGTCAATTGATTACTAATTTGCAGGGGGACCGATTCGCCGCACGCTTTGCCTTGGCCCTCCGAGCGGAGGAAAGCCAACTATAATCGCCAAAATTAAATTATATTGTTTTCTTTGTTTTCGCTTAATTTTGTGGTGCCAAAATTATTATTGCTCATAACATTCGTCGCCGTCACTGACGGTCGTGTCGCATGTAGAGTCTAGATTGTGCACCCACGGCCTACCCTACATCAATTGGTATCAGAGGGAGGTTTGGGCCACTTGCATGCTCCGTAGTGGTAGGAATTATAGAGTCAGCATGGCTGAACCACAGATCACCGATGACCGAGCGACGAGCTCGAACTCGAACGCCGCTTTTGCGGAGTTCCAGCGACTTGTCTTAGATCGTCTTGACACCATAGGGGCCCAGTTTGACGAGGTGCGCCATGATCTCACTGAAGTGAACCGTCGCTTAGGCCACTTAGAGGACGCTAGGGAAACACCGACACAGCACGCCGAATCACTTGAGGACGACCCCGATCCTCCGCTACGTTATGACCAGCGCCAGAGAGATGGTCATCCATATGCAGACCGCCCCCGTCGTGACCCTCACCACCGAGTCCCAGCCCCGCCGGTTAGGCGACATCCTGACCCGGTGCGTGAGAGGCCCCTACCTCCACGGGACGATTACCGTATGCCTCGTCGGCCTCCGCATGAGCCCAGAGACCGAGGGCCCCCACTTGGCCCCCGAGACTACCACCATGACGAGTACTATCCTCCAGGTCGGAGAGAGCGCGGTCCCCCACCCGCTCGACACGACTACTTTCAGGATGACTACCCCGGGGAGTACCCCGACCCACGGAGAGGTGGTCACTACCTTGACATTACTCGTCGTATCCGACTCGACGCCCCTTCGTTCGATGGTCGGCTAGATCCGAAAGCCTTCAGCGACTGGCTTTTGGATATGGATCACTATTTCGAGTGGTACGACATGAGTGACGAGCGGTGCGTCCGGTTCGCGAAGATGAAGTTGGTCGGGCAAGCCAAGGTGTTTTGGATCAGTGTTGAGAGAGCCCTAGAGCGGGATGGTTATTACCCCATCACCAGATGGGATGAGATGAAGGAGCGACTGAAAGAGAAGTACCTCCCCGCATCATATCGTGGGCAACTGTTTGAGCAGCTGCAGAACTTACGGCAGGGGACCCTTACCGTTGCCGAGTACATGGCCCGCTTCGATGAGTTGATCGTTAGGAGTGACGTTTCCGAGGAGCCTATTGCCACTGCCTCTCGCTTCAAGGCTGGCCTTCGTGCCGATATTCGGAGAGAGTTGATTCCCCACCGTTTGGAGACTGTTGACCAGATATTCCAGCTCTCCCTTGAGTACGAGCAGTACCTGCGTTCGTCTAGTACGAGGCAGTTCACCCCCCGGACTGATTCCTCGACATTTAAGAAACCCGCTCCGCCCCAGACCACTCCAGCTGCACCCTCACGTATCCCCGCGGATGCGAAGGGTAAAGCCATAGCCACTGATGATCAGCGGTCTGGAGGCATTGTATGCTTTAGATGTTCTGGCAGAGGCCACGTGGCGGCGCGGTGCCCCACGCAGAACCTGCTAGTTGAGGGTGAGGAACAACAAGGTTTAGAGGAGGAAGAGGAGGCCCCAGAGGAAGTTAGAGCCGCAGTCGAGGAGGGTTGGGAGAGTGACGCCGAGCGATCGTTAGAGGTAGGAGTGATTCGACGCCTCTTGCACACCCCCCGTGTGGATGAGGACTGGCGACACACGACTATCTTCTACACCTACTTTCCTAGCGCAGGCGGACCCTGCAAACTAGCCATTGATAGTGGGAGTTGCGTGAATATCGTAGCCCAGAAGGCGCTTGACCGTATGCAGGTGAGGGCAGAGCCTCACCCCCATCCGTACCGTGTCGTCTGGGTTGACAAGACGGCGATTCAGGTCACCCAGCGCTGCTTAGTCCCGCTCACTATCGCGTCCTTTCAGGACAAGGTTTGGTGCGATGTCATTCCCATGGACGTCGCCCACGTGTTGCTCGGCCGCCCCTGGCTCTTTGATCGTGATGTTACGTGCTTCGGTCGCTCGAACACGTATGTCTTTTATGATAAGGTGCGGAAGATCACGTTGACACCCACCCAGCCCCGAGATCGACCTAAGGGTGTGGTAGAGCCATCTGTGAGCACGAGCGCCTCGCGGCCCCTGCATATTCTGAGGCGAGGCGAGTTCCTACGAGATAGTGCCGAGTCCGACGTTATTTATGTGGTTGCCGCCACCCAGGTTGCCGTGGACGCCCCAGTTGATTTCCCTCCCGCGGTGCGCCCCTTGTTAGGAGAGTTTACGGACATTATGCCAGACGAGCTCCCCGATGAGCTGCCTCCCCCGCGGGACATTCAGCATGCCATTGATTTAGTCCCGGGAGCTTCCCTCCCGAACCTGCCCCACTACCGTATGCACCCGGATGAGCACGCTGAGCTCAAACGGCAGGTCGACGAGCTTCTCCGGAAGCAGTTCATTCGTGAGAGCATGAGTCCTTGTGCGGTCCCTGCCCTTCTTACTCCTAAGAAGGACGGTAGTTGGCGTATGTGCATCGACAGCCGCGCCATTAATAAGATCACGGTCAAGTATCGTTTTCCTATTCCACGACTCGATGATTTACTAGACACTATGTCGGGTGCCCAGATCTTCTCCAAGATCGACCTCCGCAGTGGGTACCACCAGATTCGAGTTCGTGAAGGGGACGAGTGGAAGACCGCATTTAAGACCAAGGACGGTCTGTATGAGTGGTTAGTTATGCCATTCGGGCTATCTAACGCCCCGAGCACGTTTATGCGTGTGATGACGCAGGTGTTGCGGCCCTACATGGGCAAGTTTCTGGTAGTGTACTTTGATGACATACTAGTCTACAGCCAGACACAGGCCGCTCACCTCGATCATCTGAGACTTCTCTTTGGCACCCTTCGCCAAGAGAAACTGTATGTGAACCTGAAGAAGTGCGCCTTCCTCTCCGAGTCCGTTCACTTCCTGGGCTTTATCATTTCCTCCACCGGAGTCTCCGTGGATCCTGAGAAGGTCAAATCTATCCGAGATTGGCCCGTGCCTAAGAATATCCACGAGGCTCGCAGCTTTCACGGCCTACCCTACATCAATTGGTATCAGAGCTTTTGAGGTCGCCTGCGACGCCTCGAATATCCACGAGGCTCGCAGCTTTCACGGCCTTGCCACCTTCTACAGGAGGTTTGTCCAGGGGTTCAGCTCGATCATGGCCCCCTTCACGAGCTGTCTCAAGAAGGGAGAGTTTCAGTGGACCCCCGCAGCCACTAGAGCCTTTGAGGAGATTAAGGAGAGGTTGACGACAGCTCCCGTCCTACGATTGCCAGATTTTAGTCGCGCTTTTGATGTCGCCTGCGACGCCTCGGGTATCGGTATAGGTGGCGTGTTGAGCCAAGAGGGACACCCAGTTTCTTACTTTAGTGAGAAATTGAATGAAGCTAAGCAAAAGTACTCGAACTACGATCGAGAATTTTATGCTATTGTCCAGTCTCTGCGCTATTGGTGACACTATCTCCTCCCCCGGGAGTTCGTGTTGTACTCCGACCACCAGGCCCTCCGTTACCTCGATTCACAACGCAAGTTGGGCCACCGACATGCGAAGTGGGTCGAGTATCTGCAGGATTTCCATTATGTTCTCAAGCACCGCGCGGGTGTTGAGAACAAGCCGGCTGACGCGTTGAGTCGCCGCGTATCCCTATTGCAGGCAATGACGGCGAGTGTGCAGGGCCTTGAGCGACTGATGCTCGATTACCCCACGTGTCCTGACTTTGGCGAGATTTACACCGCCTTGTCCCGAGACCCACCCGACCCCGTTGAGGGATACCAGATTTACGAGGGATATCTGTACCGGGGTTCTCGCCTGTGCGTTCCTCAGACGTCTTACCGAGACTATCTGATTTGGGAACTGCACGCGGGCGGAGCCGCGGGTCACTTCGGGCGGGATAAGTCTATAGCCATTGTTGAGGACCGTCTCTACTGGCCCAGCCTCAAGAAGGACGTAGCTCGAGTTGTGCGCCACTGCCGTATCCGCCAGACGGCCAAGGGAAGTAAACAGAACACCGGCCTTTATACACCCCTACCTGTTCCACACCGCCCTTGGGAAGACATCAGCATGGACTTTGTTCTCGGACTCCCCCGCACCTTACGGAAACACGATTCCATCTTTGTGGTGGTTGACCGTTTTTCGAAAATGGCACACTTCATTGCTTGCCGCAAGACGGCAGATGCGACCCACGTTGCATCTATATTCATGAGGGATGTCTTTCGGTTGCATGGTCTACCCAAGTCGATTGTGTCCGACCGTGATGTGAGATTCATGAGTTATTTTTGGAAAACCCTGTGGCACAAGACTGGTACTACCCTTAGGTTTTCCTCCGCATATCACCCACAGACGGACGGTCAGACTGAGGTAGTGAATAGGAGTCTAGGGAATCTGTTGCGGTGTCTAGCTGGAGAGCATGTAGGTAGTTGGGATTTAGATTTGCCGATCGCCGAGTTTGCATATAATAGTTCGGTCAATAGGTCCACTGGGCTGAGCCCATTCCATATAGTGTCAGGATATGACCCCAGGAAACCCATTGACCTTATCCCAAGCCCGTTAGAGTCCCGGCCTAGTGAGTCCGCAGAGTCATTTGCACAACACCTGCATGAGTTGCATGAGTCGGTCCGCCGACGCATTATTATGAGCAATGAAAATTATAAGGCCCACGCGGATAAACGAAAGCGGGAACGTATTTTTAATGTTGGCGATCAGGTGATGGTACGAATCCGCTCGGAGAGGCTCCCTTCTGGGCCTGCCAAAAAGCTAAGCGCCAGGCGAATGGGCCCTTTCTCGGTTGTTAATCGGATTGGGACAAACGCCTACAGGCTGGATATCCCAGCAAATATGGGGATTCACCCAGTATTTAATGTTGAGGATCTAACACCCTATCACGAGCCTCATGACTATGTGGACCCGGGCAGTGGAGGCGACCCACTCCCTCACCCCTTGCCTCCCGTCCCCACCACCCCACCCATGTCGAGCAGCCACCTCAGTCCACCCATTGCCCATATCCCTCCTCCTGGACAGTCGTCGTCTATGGTTCCGCCGTCGGCGTCACCGATCACTCCGGGCCCCACCATGAGAGAGTTGAGAGATGAGAGCATTACTGAGATCAGATCCCACCAGATTGTCCCCACCAATGTTGTGAAGATCGAGATCTTAACTAAGATCGGGAGGCATCCCTAAGATCGTAAAACGTAGGATCGACACGGATCGCAAGATCGTATTTTAATAAAAATTAAATCAAAAGCATGAGAAATATGTATTAATCTACATACCATCAAATAAAAATATAATATTCCATACCATACCAAATTACCAATGATACCATGACATCAAAATATTAATATAAAAGACAGATGCATAGTCGCATACTCGCATACCATACCATCACATTAAAATATTACATTCCAAAAAGTCAATAGTGTTCAATCCTACTTTAAAGAAAATCACTCCAGTCAAAATTAAATTTTCCCCAAAAGCATCTTCATCTCTTTCAACCATCAGTTGCTCTGCCTCTTCGTCCTCTTCTGCAGCGCCAGCAAGTTCTCCAATGAAATCAGGAGTATCTTACGATCGGGAAGAAATAGGGATGCGCGGGATTACGCGAGATCGAAAATGATCGTAGGATCGCACGATCCTACGATCTTAAACGCCGATCCTGGCGATTTTGCAGGGAACCCGATCCAACCTAACTCGTGACTCGTTTTCTCCGTAAAACTCGTAAGATCGTAAGATCGTTCGATCTAAATCGAGATCTTAACAACATTGGTCCCCACCACAGACGGGCCACGTCTTCGCTACTTGGTTCATTGGCGCGGCCGCCCCGACGCGGACGACACTTGGATACTACCAGCTGAGCTTGCTCAACTCGCCCCCGGGCTTCGACTCCAGTACGATCGTCTCCATTCTTCGGAGATGAATGCTTTTCAGTCGGGGGGAGTTGATGGGATTTCATCCGATCGTGCATTTGGAGGCGCGGGACCCACGTTCGTCTATTCCCGCAGGAACGCTTGATCGGACCGCCGATCCGACTCCGCGGTTGCGTCCGGAACGTCGCTGCGAGTCGAAATTATATATTTATGTATTTTATTTGGATTTATATGTTGTTATTTAGAGGCCGAACCCATCGGCCAATCATAGCCGTTGATGGTGAAGCCCTAGGGTTTTATTTCTTATAAATAGGGAGTTGTGGGCTGGTTTAGGATTATTGCTGAAGTTGGAGAGTCATCTTCCTCACTTCCGGTGGTCTCCCGCGGTGCCGACGCCGTGGACCCTTGGTGCCGACGCCTTGGGGTAAGTTTTCTTCCTCCTTCCCCCCCCCCCCCTTCCACCGCTCTACCACAACCCACCACCCTCCCGCTGTCCCGCCCAGCAGCAGCCGACCGAACCCCCCCTTCTTCCTCCTCCCCGGCCGCCACCCAGCCCCGCCCTTCCCCGCCTGAAACCGCCCAGCCTCGGCCGGTTTCCGCCCAGATCCGGGCGGCCGACTACCCTCCGCCTCCGCCTCCCTCCAGCCGGCCACTCAGCCCCCCCCCCCCCCCTTCCGCCTCCTACCAGCCCGCCTAACCCACACCCCCCCTACTCCAACTCCGTGGATCCACCGCCCATTAATCCCTCTACCATTAACCCCTCCGATCCGGGTCTACCGACCCCGATCTACCCTCCCTAAGTCGGATCCGGCCATCTATTACCGGATCCACCCTCCCCGAGTCCGGATCTACGTGCTCCTATCCGGATCTACTCCATCGCCCTCCGATTCCGTTATTTGCCACCAAAACAGCCCCCACCCGCCTTTGCTACCTCCGTTGCCACCCTCGGCACCCGATCCACGCATCCGGGCTTATCACCTCCATTGCCCTAAACCAGCCCGCTAGTTGTGAGTTTTATTTTCGTGATTTGGATTGTTGTATTTGCAATATTATTATTGGAAACTTCATATTTTGTTTGGCTCTAGTTTGTAGCGCCTTGTGTCAATTGATTACTAATTTGCAGGGGGACCGATTCGCCGCACGCTTTGCCTTGGCCCTCCGAGCGGAGGAAAGCCAACTATAATCGCCAAAATTAAATTATATTGTTTTCTTTGTTTTCGCTTAATTTTGTGGTGCCAAAATTATTATTGCTCATAACATTCGTCGCCGTCACTGACGGTCGTGTCGCATGTAGAGTCTAGATTGTGCACCCACGGCCTACCCTACATCAGATGTCCTAAGACAACAACTCGCCCTCTTTCTTCTTTTGGATAGCCGTGTCTTGTGCCCCGTCCAATCTCGGCCAGTCTTACGGATGAGTGAAAGAACCAAGAATGACAGGGACCCATGTAGCATATGCACAATCATCCGAACAAGTATTCCTTTCATGCCATGTCATCTGCTTCAAAGCGAAGTGGGCCAGGGAGCTCTCTTTACTGACATAAGAGGAAAGAAAATCAATCTCATTATAATATAGGTCAACCCATGCTCCAACTGACTGAGTACCAGATGAGTGAGACTAGCGACTATCTCTTAGACTGATATGAATGCCAAGGGAGAGAATTTGCACCCATACAACTACTTTCAGTATGTAACTCTCTCTAGATGAATGTGGGCTTACTTTCAAAGAGAGGTTAGGACTGAGCCTTCAACAATTGCCAACTCGAGGGCTGAACCCAAGAACTAATGTTCTGGGTGAGAAGCATTCTTTGATATAATTATAGGATATCGAGAACATTCCCAGGGAAAGAGGGATTCAACTCACACTTCGAGAATTCACAAATTTTTTAAGGGTTATTAGATGCTTAGGGAAAAGCCGACCAAAAGCGCACGTGAAAGTTTCCCTGCATATGGCAGTCATGAGAAACCCTCCGTGCCTACGCTCTGAGCAATTGGGTCCCGAGTATGTTTTCTTAATTCCAGACCAATCATTTGACTCTTGCCTCAAGTTGGTAGAGCAATAGGAGGCACCGTTTCAAGACCATTCTTTTTGTGCAGCCTCCTTTGATCCGTCTAGGATACTGAACCGCTAGTCAGATCACTCGAAAAAGAGGGAGAGGTCGATAAAGAAACTTTATGCTAGATATTTGTTGTTTGAGAGCAATTGAGAACTCAAACTCTATATTCGTGTCTTGTCCCTCTCAATACAATTTAGGTCAGGCGTGATACGTCGCTGAATATGCCTCATCGCAAAAGAAAACACCATACAAAATCCCCAAAGAGTTCTTTCAATCAAGGAACTTTCGGGCTCAATAGTAGTACGGTCGTAGAGACGGGACCACAGATCATCTAAAGCAGCAAGAGTTGTTGAGTGGAAGTTTCGCCGATATTCATTGACTTATTGGGAAGGTCAACTCATTCGACAAATGAGGAAGAGTTTCCTTTAGCCTTTAGTAAATTAAGGGTATGCGGGAGACTCGAAGAAGCAACTCATCCGAGAATAGACTCAGAGAACGCAGCGGTTGGAAATTGCGGTCATGAACATAGTTACGTTGTTTGGAGAAACTGTGTTTTTAGTGTTGACATGAACGTGAAAGCAATTTTATCTATTTGGTGAAATAAAATGTGGTGGTTGTTGGAGCCAAATTTCTCAACATAAATAATAAAATGTTCAGCCCTAAATCAAATTTCTCAACATAGATATTATAATGTTCAAACATAGCACTCCTCATTGCAGACCACAAACATAGCACCTGACATTCATAACAATGATAAAAATTTGCAAACAAAGCCAAATCATTAAGGATCTTCTTATTAACTGTGGACGAAAGTGAAACAATATTCATTCAATAAACTCACTCCTTAATGTATAGGAGTGGTAAATCTAGGGGTACAACCGTAATTATAAGTTTAAAAAATACAAAAAGTACTAGCATATTTCCAACACTCCTCCTCAAGTTGGGCATGTAATATTCATCGTGCCTAACTTGCCCAATATTTTATCAAAGGAACAGTGGCTTAGGCTCTTAGTGAGTACATCTGCTAATTGTTGGTTGGTGGAACGAACGAAGTGCTCACAATCCCCTCACTATGTTTTCCTTGATAAAGTGTTTGTCCACTTCTACATGCTTTGTAGGGTCATGTTGGACTGGGTTGTGAGCAATGTTGATAGCAGCTTTATTATCATAATAAATCCTGACTGGTCCCCTGCCACACAATACAAAGATCCCGCATAATCGACTGGATCCATAATCTTTCACAAATTTAATGTGTCATTGCTCTGAACTCAGCTTTTGCACTGGATCTGGCCACAAGTTTTTTACTCCTCCAGGTCATCGGATTACCCCCAACTAGGGAACAATATCCAGGTGTAGATCGTCAGTCATCAATAGAACCAGCCCAGTTCGCATTCATGTAGATTTTTATGGTTAATGCTTTGTTGAGGGAGAATAAACACCCTTGCAAGGAAAGGATTTGAGGTATCGCAAGACCTTGTGAGCAGCATCATGGTGAGGTGATCTCGGTGAGTGCATGTATTGACTGGCAATCGCCATAGCGTAGGAGATGTCCGGACAAGTATGAGAGACATCGATAAGCTTCCCCACTAGTCGTTGGAAACCCGGTATGTCATCAACCACCTCTCCACAATCTCTCTCAAGCTTATGATTGGCCTCAATAGAGGTGTCAGCTGGAACCACAAAATGTATCGTTTGGACCTTTCAGCATATCCAATAAAATACTCACTAATAGTCCTCGGATCTAACTTTTTCTCATGCACACTCTTACTTCTGAAAGACATCCCAAAATGCATACATGTTTCAAACTCGATTTCCAATTTTTGAATACCTCAAAAGGCGACTTTCGAATAGTCTTAGTTGGAACATAGTTTACTATCTACACTGCCATTTTAAGAGCTTTAATCAATAAAGATCTGGGAAGTTTTGAGTTGTTAAGCATGATATGCATCTTCTCTAGTAATGTTTGGTTCCTTCTTTCCGCTACATTATTCTAGTTAGGAGTGTTAGGTACTGTGTACTGGGCTACCCTTTTTTTTAAAAACTTTGCAAAAGGAACAGATGTTTGTCCATCCTCAGTGTATTCACCATAATATCCATTACCCTTATCTGATCTTGCAATCTTTATTTGTTTCAGCATTAAATGACTTAAAAGACGTCTAATGCTTTGAATGTACTATGAAGTATGGAGAGATACATGAAATTAAATGAAGAAAAACTAAAGAGTCAATTCTATTCATCCACACAGGGCGAATACATATAGGAGATACAATAAAATCCATAAAGTAATCTCGCAAAGTGGGACTAAACTCACTCACGCATGAATACCAATATAATACCCGTAAACTAATTCAATACTCCCCCTCAAGCTGGCGCGAAGATATCAAGCATGCCCAGCTTGCCACAAGTAGAGAGTAGTCGGGAAGGCCCAACTTCCTTGGTGAAGTTATCTGCAATCTGCTCTGTGGAGGGAACATGGGACGCTTCAAGAGTCCCTGAACGAATGTGCTCCCTGAGAAAGTGAATATCAACCTCAATATGCTTAGTCCGCTCGTGCAGAACAGAATCATAGGCTAGCATGAGAGCAGACTGGTTGTCGCAAACAAGTGTCGAGGAACCAGAAGGAGGAAAGCCAAGCTCGGTCAAGAGAGTACGCAGCCAAAGGAGCTCAGTAGCGTCATGGGTCATAGCCCGGTACTCAGCCTCAGCAGACGAGCGGGAGACAACACTCTGTTTCTTGCTTTTCCAGGAAATAAGATTGCCACCATAGAAAGTGCATGTCTCTGAAGTAGAACGTCGATCAGTGAGGGAACCAGCATAGTCAGAATCCGTGTAACAGGTGAGACTGGGGGACGAAAATGAACGGTAGAAGAGTCTGAGACCAGGAGATCCCTTCAAGTAATGGAGGATCTGAAATGTTGCATCAAGGTAACAAGTCCATGGAGCATGCATGAACTGACTGACCACACTCACAGCAAAGCTAATGTCAGGGCAAGTGTTGGTCAAGTAGATAAGTCTGCCAACAAGACACCGGTATCTGCCCGGCTCAGGGAGGGGATCGCCAAACTCAGCGTGTAAGCGGTGGTTTGGATCCATGGGTGTAGACACGGGAGAGAACCAAAAAAGGCCAGTATCACTTAAGATCCCCTGCTGAAATCTGGCAAACTCAATCCCGAGAAAATACTTCAGAGACCCCAAATCTTTCACCTCAAAAGCCTTCTGAAGCACCCCCTTGATTTGAAGAATCTCCGAGCTGTCATCACCGGTAAGAATGATATCATCCACATAGACAAGAATAATGACACTACGGTCATCCACAGCAGTCCGAACAAAGCACATGTGGTCGGTATGGCATCTGGTGAACCCACTCTGAAGCACAACAGTACTGAACCGCTCAAACCATGCTCGAGGGGACTGCTTCAGCCCATACAAGGATTTCTGCAAAAGACAAACGCGGACCAAATACTCCTCCTGAAGCTTGTAACCGGGGGGCGGATCCATATAAACTTCCTTAGTAAGATCGTCATTGAGAAAGGCATTCTTCACGTCCGACTGATGAAGGGGCCACCCATGGCAGGCAGCGAGAGAAACAAGTAGACGGACAGTAGAGAGCTTGGCCATAGGGGCAAGGTCACGCCGTAATCTCCAGGAGTATAAGTGAAGCCCTTTGCGACAAGGCGGGCCTTGTAGTGGGCAAGAGAACCGTCAGCATTATACTTGACGGTGTAAACCCAACGGCAGCCAGCAGATTTCTGACCTGCGGGAAGAGGAACCAAAATGCCAGGTGCTAGCCTTTTATAATGCGGACATCTCATCCTCCATGGTCGTCATCCACTCGGGATGTTGGAACGGCTCAGTCATCGAACTCAGAACTCTGATCTGGTCTATAGCAGTCAGGAAAGCCGGGTAACCCTGGGAAAGACACTGGTACGACACATAGCTTGCCACAGGGTGGTCAGTAACACAAGAACGCTTACCCTTGCGAAGTGCAATGAGTAAGTTAGAAGAGGCAAGAACATCACCTGCCAGAAGATGTGGCAAAAGATCCTGTGAGCTGGGCATAACCAGTGGGTCCCAAAGTATGGGGTAGACATGTGAGGGCCCGTGTGGGCCACGGATGTACGTCTGCAATGGAAGTGAGTCGTGCAGCGGAGCTAGGGCAACCAGAGCCGACTGTGGCGGAACAGAAGGAGCAACAGGGACAGGAGAGGCACCATAGAAAGGGACATCCTCAAAGAACGTAACATCCAGGGAGTGAAAAGTCCTGCGAGAAGAGGGGTCAAAGCACCGATATCCCTTGAAAGAAGAGGAATATCCCAAAAATAAGTAGCGGATAGATTTGTCATCAAGTTTTGTCCGAGCCGGACTACAGACCTGGACAAAGCACACACACTTGAACACCTGGAGAGGAGGCGGGGAGATAGGAGACTAAGGGGTACCCGACCCGCTAAAGGCTGATAAGGCAGACGGTTGACCAAGAAGGTCTCCGTAAGAAGGGCAGCACTCCAAAACGACTGGGGACAAGAGAACCGCGAAGAGGACACCGGGTCACATTCAGGAGATGGTGATTCTTGCATTCCTCCAGTCCGTTCTGTTCCGGTGTATAGGGACAGGAGAATTGGTGAAGGGTTCCTTGGCTAGCAAGGAAAGCAGTGAAAGAGGAAAAGGTATACTCCCCCCCCCTCCGTTATCGGAGCAAAGGACCCGAATACGAGAGGAAAACAGAGTCTTAACCATATAAGTAAACTGAGTATATAAATCAAAGACGTCAGATTTGGCACGCATAAGATAGACCCAACAGCAACGAGTAAAATCATCTATAAAAGTAATCAAATACTGAAATTCATCATAAGAAATAACTGGGGCAGGCCCCCAAACATCTGAGTGAATAATATTAAACGGTGCAGAACTACGAGAAACAGATACAGTATAGGAAGTGCGTGTGTTTGCTAAGCTGACACACATCACACTGAAAAGAGTGCTCAAACAAGACACTCGGAAAAAGAGACGATACAATCTGAGAACTCGCATGCCCCAGTCTTGCATGCCAAAGAGCGGGTGAAGTAGCAGCGGCAGCAATGGACGGTGGTGAGAGACGTCGCGAAAGAGGTGGGAGCTCCAGCTGGTAAAGCCCGTCGCACTCACGGCTATAGCTAAAAGTTCTCGTGGTCAGGTCCTGAAAAACACAGTCAGAAGGAAAAAAAATGACACCAAGCAGTGCATCGAACGAGTCAATTGGCTAACAGAAAGAAATTTAAAGCAAGCTTAAGAACATGAAGAACTGAGCCCAAGAAGAAAGAGGGTGACAGAGGAACTGTGCCCCGGAGAAGGATGGGGGTCACAGAGCCATTAGCAAGGCAAATCTGTCGATGGACGCTCGGAGACTCAAGAAGAGAGAACAAGCGTGTCTCACCAGTCATGTGATCAATGACCCCAAAGTCAATCACCCAGGGAGAGGAAGACTCCTCTTGAGTGACGTGAAAGGTCGTCGGGGTACCTGACGCAGACACTGAAGTCGACGAGAACGATGAGGAGGCGGGCAATGGCTGAGCAGGAAGAGGCTGGTGTTGCGGCTGAAAGGGCCTGCTGCTGAAGCTGAGACTGAAGCTGCTGCACTTGAGTCACAAGCTGAATCCAGTCGGCGGAAGAGGCCCCAAAAGAGGCATTGTAATCAGGCTGGCCACCAAAGTCTGAAGAAGTAGCGGCGGCAAACCGCATGGCGGAGGACTACTGGCGTAGGTGAGGAAAGAGCAGTCAGCATCTGGCCTTCCCATGACCGGTCCGAAGGCAGTGCTGACACTGAACAGAAGAAAATGGGCTCCCGCGGCCACCCCCGCGACCTTTAGGGGTAGAAGTACCCCCTACCCCATGCACCCCCGCATAGAAGAAGTACGATCCGAAGCCAGGGTCATTTGGTCTGGAAGAGGAACAGAAGCTAGAACAGAGGAAACAGTAGTAAGGCGGGCACGGCGCACATGCTCCTCCACCATCGAATAAGCATCCAAGATATCAGGAAGAGGATTCATGTTGACAATCTGAACCCGAATCTGCTCAAACTCGGGCTACAACCCCATCAGGAACTGGTAGGTCTCTCGCTTCTCTTGCCTCCGTTTGGCAACAAGCAAATCCTCTGTATGTGGAAAAACACTAAGCGGCTCGAGGTCAGGAAGCTCCTGGAATATCCCAGAGAGGAAGGTAAAGTACTCGTACACAGAAAGATCCCACTGCCGAGCAGTAGAAATCTTCTGGAAGACCGAATAAATCCGCGTATCAACGCGCGTGTGGCCATAGGTACGCGTCAAGGCAGCCCAAAGAGACGGTACGAAATCGAAACACATAAACTGCTCGTAAATGCGGGGCTCCATGGAGCATTGAAGCCACCTGAGAATCTTGAAATTTTCCGTGCGCCATTGACGGATAGCCTTTTTGTCGGTAGGCTTGGGAACTCCATTAGGTTCAAGCTAATCGAGCTTGTCATGTCCAGCAATATGGACTCGCACGGAGTTGGACCAAGCGATGAAGTTCTTTTCATTGAGAAGGGAGGTAGTGATACGCCAAGCAAAGCCATCATTCGAAACAATAGGGGAGGAATCCATGGGATGGGAACAAGAGAACTCCAAAAAAAAGGCGAAATCTCCAAGAGAGGATAGCAAGGGATCCCTTAAACGCAAGAAGAAAATCTCATCCCAAAAAAAGGAAGATTGTAGATCACAGATCTAGGTCATGGGAAGAAAAAAAATGAAATGGGGGAGCGGGTGTGAATCACCAAACAAAACAGCGGGATCGGTGGTGAAGGGCTCGCGGAATATCGGCAACAGGATGACTGGAAGAGCAGTGGATCTGACAGCAGGGATCTGGCGGCCGAGATCTGGCGACAGCAGGAAGAGCAGTGGACCTGGCGGCAGGGATCGTAATAGGGATCGGGCTCGAACGGCAGTGGCGGAGCGGCAAAGACAACAGCGCGGGAGGGGGCGGCGGTGAAGACGACGGCGCAGCGAAGCCCTCACATCGTTGTCGCAGTTGACCGAGCGCGGCGAAGCCAAAGACGCAGCGGAGGCGAGGGCGCGGGATTAGGGCTCGGAATCGGAACCGGCAGCTCTGATACCAAATTAAATGAGGAAAAACTAAAGAGTCAATTCTATTCATACACACAGGGGGAATATATATAGGAGATACAATAAATTCCATAAAGTTAACCCGCAAATTGGGACTAAACCCACTCACACATGAATACCAATATAATACACGTAAACTAATTCAATACATGAAACGTAAGTAATCATCGAAAAAGGTTATGAAATTTTTTTTACTATACGAGTTCATATTTGGACAACATATATTTATATGTATGATCTCCAATATGGTACTATTCCTCTTGGTATCTTTCATTGGCAAATTGGTCTGCTTTCCTTTAATGTAGTTCATGCAAGTCCTTTGATCTATAAAATGCAAAGTACCAAATACTTCATTTACTAATCTTTTAATTTTATCTATGGAGATATATCACAATCTTCGATGCCACAACATAGAGCATTCTTCATTTATAACATTTCTTTTAATTCTTACATTTTTGTGAGCATGCAATGAATTATTATAATTATCATTATGTAAATTAATTATAAGGAGTCTATCAAAAAAATATCAATTCCAATAATTTTATATTTATAAGATAAACTGAAGAATAAATCTAACAATATAAGGAAGTACCTTGAAGTCTTGATACAAAGCAATCTTCTAGAGAACTTGGAATATAAAAAGTCTTTTCAAGATAGAAAAAATAATCACTATTAAAAACTAATCTAGCCTCCAAATATGAGCGCATCTTATTTCCTGAATAAATACATTACTCGCTTCCTAATGGTTTTTTGTGACTTAGAATACCCTGCAAGAAATTTGAAATGCAAATTATTGATCCAAAATACATCCACTATGAGTTATGATTTACATTTACTATATTAGATTCATAACAAACACAAATAAGTGTATTATCTTTTTTTTCAAACCAAGTTTCAAACTTAGAGCAATCTTTCTTCATGTGTCCTTTCTTTTTACAAAAAAAAACACTGGAATTCCTTACTTATGTTAACTTTGGGTTGAATAATACCACTTGCTTTCTTCTTGACTTGGCTTTTAAACATTCCATGTGTCCCTAAATGAGCAATCTCTCTTATTTTCATATTGAGTTTATCTTCCCCTTGAAGCCTGAACACTTTTGATAATGTGTTCATTAATAAACATTTCCTATTTTATATGCTACAAGAGATCTTGAAAGACCCATAACATTAGGGAAGAGTATTTAGGATGGAGTACACAAGAAAAGACACAGATATATTCACTTCAGAGTTCTTTAACTAAGTAACAATATCTCTCATCTTCATGAAGTACTCACTCACACTAATGGCATTCATGAGTTTCAGAGATAAAAATTTCATAGTTAGGGTCATAACATGCTCTTTTGCTGATGACTCTAATTGTTCATCAATAGTCATTAATAAAACTCTAATATTGATATATTGTTCAACTAAAACATGAATACAAACATAATGTTTACTCTTAATAAACATCACAATAAGGCGGTTAGACCTAGGTTGTCAAAGGCGCAAGGCGCACCGAGGCGCAAAGGGGCCCTGGAGCCTAGGCGCAAGGCGCAGGCGCGCGCCTGAGGCACGTGAGGCGCAATAAAGGGGGGAAAAAGAAATTGAGCGAAATGAGCGCCCAATTCGCTGAAATTGGGCGAATTGGGCGCCCAATTCGCTGAAATTGGGCGAATTGGGCGCCCAATTCGCTGAAATTGGGCGAATTGGGCGCCCAATTCGCTGAAATTGGGCGAATTGGGCGACCAATTCGCTGAAATTGGGCGAATTGGGCGCCCAATTCGCTGAAATTGGGCGAATTGGGCGCCCAATTCGCTGAAATTGAGCGAATTGGTACCCAATTCACATGTGTTCTTCCTATTTTTATTTTTTATATCAAATTTAGAACAGAAAACTGAACTAACTCACCCACCAATTTAAAGCAACATCTAGATTACCTCCATATAAAATTATAATATTATTTCAAAACGTGGCATCAGTAATACAACATGAACCAAACACCCTTATTATAGAAAAAATAATAACACACCCAAATTTATATTGAGCAAAACGATAGTAAAATGCTAGCATGAAAAATCACAACAAAAGGAAGGGCAATGTAATAAGCACACCAAAGTTTAATAACATAAATAAAACTTGAATCAAATCTGCAACATCAAATAGTCTAGCCAGAAGATCGAAGTGAGAGTGGAATAACGACATCAAGTGGCCCGGTCAGAAGATCGAGAGGCACCATTTGAAAATCAGACCTGAAAAATATCATTATTTATATAATCAGAAAACATCTATTAATGTACAATTTAAATAAAATAATTAAAGTACTCTGAAATTTAAATAATTTATTACTCACCTAGCTACTCATCCTCTGAAAAGACTATGTCTTCATCATCTTCTCCACTATCGTTATATTCTTCTTCTTTGTTGTATTCAACCTCTTCTTCATCGATATCATCAGTATTTCTGAGGACTAATGGAGTATTAGCCTCTCTAATGACTAATGGTGTAGTAGCCTCTCTAATGGCTAATGGAGTAGGAGTTTTCATCTTCAAAATGCTCCTTTTTTCAAGTATCTTCGTAGGAACCACATTTTTTCCTTTCGATAATCGTGTGCGATACATTTCTTTTTCAACTCCAGTGGCAGTAGCAACTATGCCCCAAGTTAATAACTCATCATCAAACACCAAGTCCTCCCGCTCAGCTTCAGCATCATTATCTTCTTCCATTCTACCCATCAACCATTCATCGTTATCATCAATATCTGTCAACGAAATTGGATCTATGCGATCACGTGCATCATATCGACGTCTCAACGCTCGATTGTACTTCACAAATACTAAATCATTCAAGCGTTGTTGAGCTAGTCTGTTTCTTTTTTTGCTATGTATCTGCAATAAACAATAACCATATAATAAGTCATCTTTAATATATAAAATATAAAGTATTGATAATAAATTTTAAAAGCTTACATGTTCAAAAAAACTCCAATTTCGCTCACAACCGGATGCACTGCATGTAAGACTAAGCACCTTTATCGCAAATCTTCTTAGATTTGGAGTTGAAGCACCATACGATTGCCACCACTCAGCTATTAAGATAGTAAATATTTAAAAATTAAAAAATCAAAACAAACTTGTTTGAATATTATGTAATTTACCTGGGGACTTAATTTTTCTATGCCGAATTGCAAACTCCATTCCAAATAGTCCTTCAGCATTTCTATATAGAGTTAATTGGTCAATAATTTTATCTTGCTCTTCATGGTTTGGAATCAGTCTTTGCATTGTCTTGTATAAGCCCTCCATAATTTCTCCATCTTCTGCAATAGTGGGATTAGAGTAGAAATATTCTGGATTTAAATAGTGACTCGCGGCATGAAGAGGTCGATGAAGTTGGCTTTCTCATCTTTTATCCACAATTTTTAGGACATCCATATATTTGCCCTCCTCATTAAAAGAACTAATGATCGTCTCTTTAGCTCTATCCATCGCTTCATAAATATAACCCATGGCAGGTCTTTTCTCACCGTCCACTAATCTTAATACGCGGACTAAAGGACCAAATATTTTTAAAATATCCACTATACTTCTCCAAAAAGAAATCATTAGTATAATGCTCTGCACTTGTTTACCTCCGCTTTCTTTTGCCCACTTGCTCGAAGACCATTCAGGTGAGGTAAACATCTTCCTTAGGTTGTTTTTCTGCTTGTGAATGCGCTGAATTGTTAAGAAAGACGTTGCAAACCTCGTCACAGCGGGCCTAACAAGCTCAACTTGCCACGTAAAGCTCCTTAGCATGTTCACAACTCCAGGCCGAACATAAATATAGCCATTTACGGTCATTGCCCTCTTTAGTGTGCGGCTAATGTTGGGCATTTTTCCAATATCCTCCAGCATTAGATCAATACAATGCGCTGCACATGGCGTCCAATATAAATTTGGACGTTTTGCTTCCAATAATTTACCTGTTAGAGTGTTTGTTGGGTATGAAAGTATCATATAAGTACACAAAAAATAAAAATTGAAGATGATTAAGAATAGTAATGAATAATTACTAATTTACCTGCTAGCACATTATTGCTGGCACTATCTGTAACAACTTGCACCACATTCACCTCTCCAACCCTTTCAACCACTCTATCCAGCAATTCAAACAATTTTTCCTCCGTCTTCGAGTAGTTAGATGCATCGACAGATTCTAGGAAAAATGTACCTTTTGGTGAATTGACTAAAAAATTAATTAACGTTCTCTGTTTCCGATCTGTCCATCCATCAGTCATAATAGAACATCCAAAGACCCTCCACTCATCCTCGTATGTCTTCATCATATCTTTTACTTCAGTGACTTCATTATTTAGCAAAGGGACACGAATCTCATGGTAACTCGGTGGCTTCAATCCAACTCCAAATTGTCCAATGGATTCCACCATTATCGCAAAACTAGGATGTTTTACAGTATTGAATGGGATAGCTGCATCGTACATCCATTGAGCTATATGTTTACAAGCTCTCCCTCTCAACTCCTTGCAAGCTTCATTAATAGAAGTTTGTTTCATCTTTTGTTCAGCTCCTTTTTGTGCCCCCATATTGCCAACCTTTGGAGCAAAGAACACATCTATTGGTCCTTTAGTTCGAGGCTTCTTGGAGAAGCTTTCTCTTTTATGAATCTTTCCCACATTGGCTTCCATTTCTTCATCACTGCCAAATGTGTCGATATCTGCAAAGTCAGGCATTGATTGGTTGTCTGTGTTGCTTGCACTTGCTTTTTTCTCCATGTATTCTTGTATTTCGTTGTGCACATGTGGGGGGCTTTTAAGACAAGCTTTTGCATTTCTGAATCCCCCAACAATATGTTGTTTAGCACGATAAATTCCACCCTTCGTGACTTTATCACAGAAAATGCAAGTCAAGTCGTTTTTATTGGCGGAAGAAATCTGACGCACGTACTTCCAGCATGGATCAATCCTTGATTGGATGCTGGATGAACCAGAAGCACTTGCATCCATTTTCAGAGCTGGATGTTGAACTAATTTTCAGAGCTAAATACGTAATACTACGAAGCATGCAAAAATTCGGGTCAGTAAGAAAAGGAATAACGGAATTAATTTTATATGTACATAATACAAAAACATTTTAGGTCTACTTAAGCAAAAACAGCATGAGAAAGCATAAATATAAAATGATGGCTACAAGCCTACAAGGCACAACAACATGAACAAGCATAACCAGTTAACCACACCATATGTTGGATTCTTTGAGTTCTTGCTATGAAGACAAATAATATTTTATTGGATTCAAATCAAAATTACCTTCTTTTCATAACCAAGGTTATATGCTTTAAAGAAATCTGCTGAATATAAGAAGGCATAATATAAATTGCCAACAAGAATATAAGATGAACAAATCTGATGAAACTGAAAGCATTTTTTCTTGTTTATGTTGCTTAGGAAAGAAATTTATGTGCTGCTAGGAACTACTATGATTGAGAAAATGAACATTTCTGAGAAATATCAAATTTTGTGGGCTGGTAGGAACCATATTTTTTCTTGTTTACTGTAGGCTTCATCCAGTTCACTGTTTACAGTAAACTGGAAGCCCAGTTCACAGTATTCAGTGAACTGGGCTTCATCCAGTTCACTGTAAACAGTGAACTGGATGAAACCTACAGTGAACTGGAAGCCCTTCCTAAAAGGTTTGATTAGGAGTGAAGCACAGTGAAGCTTAATGAGAGGATGCAGGAGTGAAGCACAGTGAAACACAAAACTTAGAAAGAAACAAAAATCATCACAAATAATCATAGGAATCCATAGCAACAATTAAAAGAAGAAATAAGAGGAGAAATGGAGAATAAATCTTACAATTAAAGGAGGAGATGAGAGGATGGAGAGTTTTCGGCGAGAAATCAGTGCAGGAGAACGGCGTCGACGACCGACTAATCCTTCTTCTGTGTCTCCGGCGAGAAATCAGTGACTCCGGCGAGATGAGCGGTGGCGACTCCGGCGAGATGAGCGGTGGCGACTCCGGCGAGAAGAAAGGCAAAGAGTGGAGGAATCGGGGAGGGAATCAGCAGTCGGCGATGCAGCTCGATCCTAAACCCTAGAACATAACAGGCATGCGGGGAAAAATGACGAAGTGAATCGCGATATAAGGCAGCGCCTGATTGCCTGAACCGGTTTTTAGGTTAAAACCGGTTCAGGCAATCAGGCGCGCCTGAACTGCGCCCTGTAGGCGCGTGAGGCGCGCGCCTAGGCGCGCCTGAAGCGCGCCTGAGGCACATCGCCCGCCTTGGGCTAGCTAAGGCGCGCTGGCTTGCGCCCCATGCGCCTGGCGCCTCAGGCGCGCCTAGGCGCGCGCCTTGATTACACAGGGTTAGACCACTCCACTGTTCATAAAGAGTAACTTGAGTTGCAGCTAACATCAATTACTGGAGGTGGTTCATCTTTTCTTATAAAATAATCAATGTTCATCCACCCTAAGTAGAGGAGAACAGAATCCTTCCAAATTTTATTCATGAACATTATGTTTTAAATCAGAAGTACTAACAGCTTGAATAACTGTAAAAGTAAATAAATGCATGTTTATTATTAAATAAAAATCTAGAAACCATACATATAATTTACCATGTAAATCATATCCTTAATTATTAAAGGCGCAAGGCGCACCAAGGCGCAAAGAGGTTTTGAAGCCTAAGTGGAAGGGAGCAGGAACACGCCTAACAAAGGAAAGTAGCAACTACATTCATTTTAAAAAATTGACATTAAGCATCATTTCATCTTCTCGAACAAATTCTTCATCTATTCTACTAATTAATCATTTATTACTATCATTTATATCTCTTAAAAAATAGAATTAATGTGATCACTTGCATCATATCTAAGTTCCAACGCATAACTATCTTTCACAAATACCAAATCAATAAAAAATAATTGAATTTTTACATTATCTTTTCCTTTATTTTTGAAAAAAAAAATTACAACAAAAATCTCACTCCGATGCGTCTTTTATATTCTAAAGGCGCACGATGGTGCAAACCTCTGAGCCTGAGGAGCCTTGAGCCTGAGGTGTGCCTAAGGCGCACGTTTAATAACATAGATCATATCATAAATTAAATGACATAAAATTTGTGTGGGCTAAAATTTTATTTTAAAATGGATTTATGTTTTAAAACACAATGATAAAATCATCAAACTAAGTCAATTTTTAATTTCAGTGAATAAATTAATACATCAATCCTAATTAATTATATTAAATATAACAAAATTATTACGGGATAAAATCTTTATATTAATATAATTAATTACAACTATATTTCGTAATATAAATATGATCTTTATTAAAAATACTTAATATATAATTTTAACATAATTGGATTGTTTTAGCTAAACCCAATTAATCAAAATAATACAGATCATCGAGATATTGAACTAAATATTTTATGCACCAAAATGTCGAAATATTAATGACCTAAAAATTTAAAGCATAAAATGAAGATTATCCAAAATATAAATAACATGTCCAAATGAACAAATTATATTTAAATGACACACAAATGGGCATCCATATGCAATCAGCATAATAAATGGCACGTTAAAAGTGTATGCACATGGCATAAAAATTTAAGCTGATACTGTTGTTGAATCAGCGCAAAACTTATGTGACGGATGAGTCCAAATAAATGATCCAATCTTTCTTATATCATTTCGGAATCGATGTGCAAAAGGTGTGTTGAACAAGTTTAAATAGAAACTTACTTAGAACCTAAAAATTTAATATTATATTCAGGAATCGCATAGCATAATATATAATTTGTCGACAAAATATTATTTTCCAATAATTATTAAAAATGTAAAGATCGGAGCACCAATTAGGTTTATAATGACGTGCCAAAATTGTCATACAACTTATTATAAAAAAACATGTACTGAAAGTATATAAATACCCATATTCATTTAATACATAAGTTTTTTTATATAAAAACATTGCATTACCTGGATCATGTCATGCATGATCCATCAACCACTCAAAACACATTACACCAGCCAAAGTGGCGGATGACGGCCCACTAATGTTATGCATGATCAGAACTAGGAAAAGAGTGGCAAACTCGGTCTGTTAGCGAAGAAGATAGTCAGAAACAATATTCCGACATTATTTAAGAATGTGTACATGAATTTGATGATTGATTCGCATCAAGGCAAAGATAAATCGCACTGATATCAAATGTAAAATGAAATTTACGCGAACAATAATAATAAACACATTGAATACATAATAAAATTTAAGGCGAAAGAATTAGATCAAACCTCCAGCCATTGATGCTTCTATCGAGTAAGGATCTAATGCGAGTAACGATCTTCTAAGTCCTTAATCACTCCCTCTAGATGGTGTGGAATTAATCAGTAATTGAACTTAGAGACGGAATACCTCTCCATGAGTAATTACCACTAATGTGTAATTTTCATTTAAGTCGATAGTTATCCTCGTAATGGAAAGTTATTGACTATAACTTAAATAAGTACTAATCCATGAAATGAGAAGTTATTGACCATATTAATATTAAAATAATTTCAAAATTAATAATTAATAATTTACATTATAATTAATTATTTTAACATATCCTGCATTGTATACAAATGTCTTCTAATTCATAGTATCATGTCTCTTTGTCCTAATGCGTATTTGCATAAATTGTAGCCCATGATTATTTGGACATTCTTCGCATTCATCTCATATCAAGACCTAGATTGATAAACATTTGTAAACACTAAAACAAGTGATATTGGCTCTATTTGTGACAGCTGATGCTGATAAAAAGTTGTTGATCGAATAGAGCTGATTGAATAGAGCTATTGTAAAAACAATGATGAATAAGTTGCAGACTGTTTGGATAGTTTGTGAATAAGTGTTGATCGAAAAGAAATTGTTTTTTTGTTTGTACTTAGATGCATATAATGTCAGCGCCGTCATTGCAAAACGATCATCTCCATGACGGTTTTCAGCGAGCGCCTAGGAATTTTTTAAAAGATAAGCGCTTATGGGAAGCTATAAGCTGGACTCAGACAACTTATGAAAAACCAACTTATCAAAAATTTAAAAATAAGTGATTTTCTAACAGCTGCACAAACAAACAATTGTAAAATTATGTTTGCATTTTGAATAGATCTATCCATCAGTATAAGCTGTCCCAAACAAAACCATTATCATCTTGTTTGGGATTTTTCATAGCAGCTTATTTACGCAAACGAGACAATGAAACAATCATCAACTATAAGTTTCATAAGATCCGAAGAATCAACGGGAATTAAAATACTTACTGTGTTGGCAGCTGCTCGGCTGGAATCACCGCCGTGAGCACAAACGAGCGGGGGACTCTCCAGCCAATTGCACATCCGCATCCGCATCTACCAATAATACAAATATTTTAGAGGCAGGGTTACTAATCGCAAATATTTTACACTAATCTGATTACAGCGATCAATCTATATTCAATCGACTGAGAAATCGATATGAAAGGAAAGCGCGTCTGTTCGAAGATTAGGGGGTATGGAAAAGAGTCGAGGAGAAACTCACAAGCTGGAGTCTGCGAAGACGGAAATGGAAGAATACGGGCGGGACAAAAGCGAAGAAGGCGATGACGGAGAGGAGGCGGAGGAGGAGTCTCTTCGAGGGGATCCTCAGCACCCGGAGCCTCTTCTTCGAGAGGCTGGTCAGAGGAAGCGGAGGAGGTGGCGTCGGCCGGCTCCATTGTGTCGACCCCAACACTGCGCGCATTTTTCCGTTCGGTGAATAATTCGGTATCACGTCTGAAATTATCTATATAATAAATAAAGTCAATTGTTCCCCAAGGCATTTTTGGTCATCTCCGATATTTGATATCCGTCAATGACTGTTTTTCAAAAAGACTATTCGTAAATATAAATGTTGTCCACGGATCATTATTTTTCAACCTAATTCGACGTTCCGGTCAGATCGGAATATCCGGGATCATCTTAACTCTCTGAACGGTCGAGCGCGTACACAGTCAAAAAAGTAGGTTGATTGTACACAAGTAATTTTAACGTGGAAAAACCTCTCAACTGGATAAAAAAATCACGTGACTGAATCTGTGTCGGTCAAAGTCCACTATTTCCCGGCGGTTACAGCTTGTTTGTGAAGTCGAGGGTGACAGGCCACCTCTCGTTACAATTTTGGGGTGAGAGAACACTTGGCACACGGCGGACGACAGACCGTCGCGCTGGGAGTTGTTATAAATTGCCCTTCGCGTTGGTGATCTTCGGATAGCGACTTGTTGATTCTGGATGGGGGGCGGAGCACCTGGACTTGCAGTTGCAGGGGCCGGTTGGAACTTGAAAGATTTGGCTTTGTCGGATGGCTTTGACCTGACCCGTTTGTAGCTCGGGTGCGACTCGGGTGCGACTCGGAGGCTGCTCGTAGGAGGAATTCGGCAGAGCTTCAACCTGAGTAAGAAGAAGACTCGAAAGAGAAAG